>APFE031335090.1:151030-169505 GCA_000404065.3 Pinus taeda
TCAATCCCTCACTCATTCCCATGATTGAGGAAACTAGTTTGGGACATCTCAATGCCTCTTGCTAGAAATTAGAGTAAAATAGAATGGAATAGAATATGGATTAAAAACCAATAAAAAACAAAACGGACGGGCAGGTCATGAATATAAGAAGAAGAAGAAAGTAAAAAATAACAGAAAGAGATGTCTATCCGACTTGAAGGCTCCCCTCGGAGGGAAAGCTACCATTTATTGACACCTAAGAGGATGACGTCGGGTTATTGGAGGGTCCAGCTGTAAAATTAATAATTGACTTTGATCTTGACGTTGGGTAATTGGAGGGTCCAGCTGTAAAGTTAATAATTGACTTTGATGTTGGGGGTAATAGTTGATTGTGGGGTTTGAGATTTCTAGATGAACCACAATCAAGTAATGACCATACAAAATGAAATCAATTATTGAAACGTTAATGAAGGTTTGACGTGCACATTACTTTTATCTTTAAAATCACCCGTCCTTTATGCAAATGAATCTTATCACCTTTCCACAATTTCAAAAGTCTAAAGTTGAAAAGTAAGAGTACGCGAGAGTAACACTTACAAAAGTCTGATTTTAGAGTCAGAAAGTAAGAGTAGGCGTGAGTAAGACTTGACTCTTAATTAAGAGAAGGTGAGAGTCACTCTTGACAGAATAGTACTACGATTATTTCAAATGTCCAGCGAGAAAACCAATGAAATCGAACATAATGGGCCACACAATATTCAATAATGCTTTTGTTTGAAATATTAATACTGTCAATATAACGAGAATATAAACAATTGTAGTATTTTTCTCTCGCATCGCTATTGTATATTTTACCCACTTTGAGTCACTTGCATGAACTTGCCTCGTTGACTTTGGTGCATAGCTTTTTCTTTTGATTGTTACATTAACTTTGAGTCACTTGCATGAACTTGCCTCGTTGACTTTGGTGCATAGCTTTTTCTTTTGATTGTTACATTTTTATAATAGTTTTGTTGGTTAGCCATTTACATTCAGTGACACTCTTATTAGTTCCTGGGACTATAGTAATCGGTTTTCCGGACTTAGTAACATTTTTATTTTTATTCATATAATATAACTAGTATTTGGGTGTAGATTTCTCTATTCTAATCAGCGACTTCTCGATTTTGTTAATCTGAAGGTGATCAACTCGATTATCTTATTTATGAGTTGGCTAGGAGCGAAATATTGTAGAAGTTTCTTAATTTCTTTTGCCGTTAGGTGTCCAGATACATTTTGTTAGGAAAGGAAAAAGAATTGTATAAACTATTCATATCAAGTGGAAAAGGGATCCAAAGATATAGCATAAAAGCTCTATTATTTTGTGACGGCTATGTTTATTATAGGTGGAGACCAAGATTGCACGTCGAAGAGGAGAGATTTCATGTGATGGTATGTCATTGTGTTATTGCACCATTTTGCTATTATAATGAAAGTGAACTCTCTTTCTTCATATTGATTGCTTTTGATTGTTATATGTTGTGTTATCACTCAGAGGTTTTTCCTAAAAGTCATCAAAAGAAGGAATCATCTGAGGTAACCACAAACCAATCTTTTAGGTTCAGGTTATAGCCAATTTAAGTCTAGAGAGGGTTCTCTCTTTACAATTTAGCTTTGTTTTTATGAGATTTTAGGCTAGTTCTTAGTGTTCATGGGGTTTGATTTTGGATTGAAGGTAGGGTGGTGGAATTCTTGGAGCAGATGGATAGAGCTAGGTCTTCAAGCCATTGGGCTATGGAGTCAATAAATGGATAGCATAACTGGACTAGATCATTAAAGAGAATGTTCACAAGGCAGGCTAGCAAAGCAAAAGGCAAATCTTCAGGTCTAATGGGTGAAGTGATTCTAACCAGGGTGAAAAGGCACTTAAGAATCCTTGGACCGAGATCAGAATGAAGAATAGGAGGTGATCATGAACAAAGGGAAATTAATAATCCCTTGCTATAGACCAGAGGAGAAACTACGGAAGCTAAGGAGCAGTTAAGAATTCCCTAGCAAAGATAGTTTAGGAGAAAACATTCAGAATGTAAAACCGTCAAGACAGAGTGCATTCAAGCAATTTCTGGAATATCATTCCTTCTTATACATTTAGATTTTAGAGAAACAAACAAGATTACGAAGAAACATAGGAAAAAAAAACAGTGAACATGAGAGAATACTTATTTGTATTTCACTTTACACAAGAACCCTGTAAAATATATGATCTTTATTCCTTGATCCAGCAAGCCAATCCAGTAATTGATACAATAGAACTTTGATTTGAGAGAAAAAGTCTATAGAAATGTTTTGGAATCCACACTACATACTTCGAAATGTGAAGTATTTATACAAAAAATAATTGCAAAATATCTCATAACAGTTTGAGATTTAATCTAAGGAATAAAATATCTTCATGCATGAAGATAGAGACAAATGTAGAACTACTTCTTGCGGTCCCTTTTATTGTGGTGTTGCTGACTGTTTCTGTTGAGTTTTGAGCCCTTTAAACTGGTTGATAGTTGTGGTATTTCTACGCTAGAATCTTCTTTACTTTTATCTTTCACTGATACTCTTTGACTCTGTGACTCTTTGACCCTGCTGATCTGCCCTTTACCTATTTCACCTGGCTGCCTTCAGATTTACTGTGGTAACTTTCTGATGTAAAACTTTTTCATAGTAAATCTGTCATTTTCTCCCACCATTCTTCCTCAGGTAACTTTACTGTCAACATTCTTCTGTAGATTTCGTCTGCCTCTTTATATTTTGCAAAATTGGCTTGGTGAGAAACAAATGTTTCACCTCATGTTCTAGGAAAAATAGGTTCTCCAATGTATCATATAATACTTTGACTGTTGGCAAAGCTTTAATAGTTGATGTACTTGATTGTTCCTTTGCCAATCTTATTAACCTATCACTATAGTCCAATTGGGTCATGAGTTTGTCATTGATGACCATCTGACTAGGAATACCTTTGTCCCTTAGAATATGAAACTTAGCCATGAACCTGTCAATGGCTACTTGCATGTTGTGGCACTTCTCTTTTAAGTTGTGCATAAGGTTTCTTTTGGAAAGAACCTTTCTAATCTCCAAAATAGCTTCAATCAGGTCTTTTATGTTAAGCTCTTGGAGCTCATATCTGTTTTTTCTGTTTAGGAAGTGGATGACTCAATTAGCATCCTCTAGTTTATCTCCCAATTCTTCCTTCACTTCTTGAATGGCTTCAATGGCTATTTTCACCAATTCTATTTGTTCAAATATAACTTGGATTGATGGCCAAATATCATTGACAGAGTCAATATTGGCCTAGAGCATCTCTTTAGTTTGTCCTAGTGGCTTGTGTAGTGCCAAATATTTCTCCAGGACTTTGATTTTCTTTCCCATTCTTTGGGTTTTCTGTGTTTCTTCTCTTTGCTAAATTTGGGCAAGTTGGCAATCAGTTTCCAAACTTGCCACTTTCTCCTTTAATCTTTGGAGCTCTGTAGCCTAGATGTACATCTCCTCCATGGCTTTTACCAGTTCTGTTGTTTTCTCAATTGATGTACCTGTTGCTGTAGTGGACTCAGTTGTAATTTGTAGTGTTGTGGGAGGTGGATTTGTAGGTGCCAATGATGCTGCCAATGTGGAAGGAACTACTATTAATATTGTGGGGATGACAGTTCTAGAAGTTGTGGCCAGGTCACTTTGCTTTGATTGAATTAAAGTGTCCAATTCCTTCTCTGTCTCCTTGAGTTGATCGTTTAGCTTTAGGACCAAGTCCATGAGCTCTTCATGTCCTTGTTGTGCCTACAGGACTTCTTGTGTCTAAGGATGATGCAGCTGGGGTATCTTTAGCTACTTCTTGAGTGCAACAATATCATCATTTTTATTTTTTATTAGCTGTTCTGTGCCCTTTACATCTTTGGGATCATGTCCCAACTCTATGACTAAGTCCTCTAAGGACTTGATTCTAGTATCTTTGGCCTATGAGGAGGCCTTCTCCAACTAGAACTGTGTTGATATATTGTTAAGAGAGTTTTGCAGTTGGTGGGCAGCAATGGCTTTCCCTGTTAAGGTGGAGTATATCATCTCTCCTATTTGTTTGTGTAGCCCAATCTTGTCAATGGGATGAATATCCCTTGCCAGTACTTCAAAATCCACCCTTTTAAAATTTGTTGTTGTCCTTGGCTGCTGAGTGGTTGGCTTGATGAAGGTCATCTACATTTTCCCCTCTTTGACATCAAAGGTTGACATAAGCCTTGTTTAATTGGTAGGGGTAATTTTTAGATACTGTGCATAGGTTTGGGCTTTCAAACTCTCATTTCTAGCCTTTATTTCTTTGTATCTCTCTTTAATATCTTGGTCTTTATATAGTGGCATTTTGAAAGAGGATACTTCAACACTTTGTTGCCTTTCCAACATCTGAGTGTGTGATGTGGAAGGTTCTAGGATGCCTCCAGATGGAGTGGCATGCCTGCTCCCCTCTCTTTCTGTGCTTGTAACCTCAGTTGTCTCCTTTGTATATTCCCGTTTAGAGACATGATTCACTCTTTGTCTCTAAGCCTGGCTTGTCCCTGCATAGGCTTGTGATATTGCTCTTTTTGAAGTAGTGCCCCCTTCCCTATTTCTCTTGAGGCTCTTCTCCTCATTTAGAGGAGTCTGTAGAAATAGAGGGGTACTCATGGTGGTTTCTGGTTTATCTGATTTCTCTGGTATGTCTGTTTGATCTGGAACCTCTAACAAATCCGGTACTTCTGATTCCTCTGGTACGTGTATTCTTCTGGTACTTGTGATTCTTCTGGCACCTGTAGGAAATAACCCTCATAAAGCTTTTTCTCTAGGTCAATAATGTGTTTTCCACAGCAACTTCAGTACTATCCCTGTCCTCTAAAGTGTTTTCCACCCATTGCAATTGGTTGGCATACTTTTCTATCTCAGGGATGTGGTGATGAATATAAGGAGCCATCTTGTTTTTCTGGCTTCTTTTGCAGATGAAATCCAAGGGATCATATCTCCATATGAAGCTCTATTTTAGATTTAATCTTTGAAGGATTAGGTCTGCCTCCTTTCTAGCTTCTCTGTTATTACAAATAAAGGGACCTAATTGGCCTTTTGATCTTGAGTTGGGCTTTCTTCTTGGCTTTGATAAAGGTTACCTCATCTGAATTTATCATTTGCTTGTAGTACTCCAGAGAGAATAACCTCATTGGGAGGTATTTAGGTAGTTTGTATGGGGCCAACTCACAACCATAAATCCTGATCTCAGTGTGGTTTTGGTACAAGTACAATCACCTACTTTGGATTGTTTTGAGAGTTGCATGATCCTCTTTATATCTGAACTGATTCTTGGAGGAGGGCTTCCGATCAGCATTGTCACAATGGGATGTACAAATAGGTCTACGAAGTCTGCATATGAATATGGGGAGTCATATTTATGGATCAATAGAGTCCAGAAAATTATTGATCTAGGGTGACCTTTTGTGTCAAGCTTCTGGAGAGTAAAGGGGAACTTATCTGCTTGGTAGTATAGAAAAAGGTGATACAAAATAGAGGAATACTTGAAGACTCATTCATTACTCATCCTAAGGAACTGGTCATGCATCCTATCAGTTATAAACTTGGCATAATCATAAATGACAGCAAGAGGTTGTCCTGGAGTGAAGATATACATGAAAGCCATGATGATTTCATCTATATACTCACTAGTGGTATAACCTAGGACACTGGATATCATTGCTACAACGTCCTAGCCAAATTGGGAAAATATGGTATACACATATGGAGGAGGATCTTTTGGGATATTCTTTTCCTCAATGAAAGTTTGGAACATCTCAGCAAGTTTAATAGTGGTAAGCTTGGGGAATTGGTCTAATAGGTCTCCAATTGAAATAGGGGTTAGGTTTGTCCTGGTTGAAGTTGCAACATCTCATTAATAGATTCAGCAATGATGGTGACAAGTATGGCTTGGTTAGCGAACATCACTGCTCTTTGATTGGGGATATAATTTGCATGGTAGTAATGGACAATTTCTGGGAAAATGTGAACTTCAGGGAATTAGTACTGGGGCAAATTGGACTCCCATAGACCAATTTTATCAGCATGGTTTAGGTATTGGTCTTTGTATCAACAGTATAGTTTGAGTGGGGATTCATGGACAGAGGTGTCCTTTATCTGGAAATCCCTATCAGCGAGGGGGAGGTGGTCTAGGTCGAGATGAGGAGTGGAAATAGGTCTCACATCCATGGTGATTGGGGCGACCATTATCAGTTTTTGTCGATTTGAGAATGGGGGAGGTGATTTTCTGTCTTTTAGGGCAATGGTGGTTTAGTACAGAGTAGGTTTGAGTTTCTAGAGTTTGTTTAATTAATTTTTTACTTTAACTAAGAAAACTCAGTAACTGGTTCTGAAATGGACAGGGTTTTCCAGTGAATTATGGCTTAAATACCCGGAATTAAGGAGAACTGGCTCTGAACAGGGTGACTGGAAACTGCAAACGGTGGAAAAGTCTCTAAGTAGGCTGGAAAGCAAACTGGGTTCTCTGTGGCATCTTTATGGTGCAATTGGACATAGGTTGACAGCTTTGACATTCGCAGGTTCATGCATGAAGGTTTATAGGTTCGTGTAGCGGGGTGAACAGTAACCATTTTGGCATGTAGCAGGCGAGTGGTAAATGGTTTCCATCGCACCGCTTTTGGGCGCTCGGTGGTATTACGGGGAGGCCACCTGATTCCATATGTTGAATGACACGTAGCATAAGGGGCCCGACAGAAAACAACTTTTTCGGGCTGGTATTGTTTGGACATCAGGCCAGCTCGAAATCAATAAAGGTCGTCAGATGTGGAGGGAAGTGATCGTATGGTGATCGGGCAGGGAAGTTGCATGGAGTGTAGTGGGGGGCCTAGCGAGCGCTTAAGTACAACGGTTTTTTAGTTGATGACAGATTAGGGTGGGTTAAGGCGTCGGGGTCATTAGCTGGAGGGATTAATTGGGTTTTAGACTAACTTAATCGTAGATCGATTAAATAGTGTGTTTTTCAGAGTTTGGGTAGAGAATTATAGTTTATATAATTAAACTACGGTTAGGGTTAATTTATATGTAGGAATTAAATATAACGAGGATACGAGGTTTTATCGGGATTTAATAAATAAAAATTAGTAATTAACAAAATGAGCGGAAAGGGGCACAATACCCTAAGTAAATGTTTTTTCATGTTTTAATGCTTTTCCAACATTAATATAAATACTTAGGATAAGGTGTTTTTGTGGGTTTTTGATATGAAAATGATTTATGTGGGGGGATAAATAGTTTTCCTAGGTAAACGTATTTTAACTTTAATAAATGAGTATTATTAGGGAAAATGAATGAACTAATGCGGGGGGGATGAATTTTTATGAGGGGGTTTTAGTACTTATTGCCTATAAGTCATTGATCCGAGGGTCTGGTCCCTCCAAAAGTCAGAGAAATTCTCTAAGCCTCTTTGACTTAAAAGTTTTGGTACTTTGAACTTTATTGTGGGAAATTAGTTAAGTAAAAGGTGAAATGGATGAGAGAAGTTAATTAATTGACTTTGACATCCAATTTCATGCTTGATTGTCCATATATCTATAGAACTTTCATGATGGAAAAGATGATAAACATGCCTTGTGTTATCAATCATCATGCTTCTGCAATCTTTCTACCACTTACCCACTTACTCATCCTACCATTTTTCCTCACTTTTTTAGGGTGCATTTGAGCTAGAAAACCGTTATCAAATATTTTTATTTCTCTTTTACAATAGTAAACTAACTAAATCTAACCTTATTACATCCAAAGGCTCAGATTAAACAGTTGAGCTCCTTTTATTTACTCTACCTATCTAATTATATGCCAAGATTAAACTGTTTGGTCATATTTTTATTCTCTATCTATAGAAATGAAATTTAAAACATGAAATAACCAAGTTTAAATATTTTGAATATCATGGATTGTGGCAAATATTACAAACTACACACAATCATTTATTATGCACCAAAAGTAAATAGTAGTGGCATTTTCGCTTGCTCAATTTCATGATATCTTTTTCTTTTCTTGGGGTTCATATTTTTCATTTTTTTTTACCTTTTTGTTCTTTTTGTCCTTTGATTATTCTTTTAGGACATACCCTCTTTACATTTTTAATTTTTCAATATGGAAAACATTTGTAGAAAGAAAAAGTATGTACATATTACAGGTTTAATCTCAGTCATTCAAAAATTATGACTCTTATTGGTATAGGAACCTAACAGTGGCTCCACTTGGCGATGGCATTTCCTGGTGAAATGTCAAGAACTTTGTAGATCAATGGCCTCTTGCATTACTGTGATATTACCCTGCAACACTTTTCTTATGTGCTTCTGCATTATTACTAGTTATGACAATAAAACCTTTGAAGCTTACGGCCTTCTCTTCGGGCTTCAACTTCAAAAATCACCATCCAATCAACTCTATACTTTTGAAAAATAAAGTACATACAAATGATCAGTGAAATCAGTAACTAGGTTCAATGTAGTGTTTGAGCATTCGACCATTAACTAGTCCCCCTTCTTCTTCTGTGCCATCCTTTTCTCTGAGGAAGAAAGCATTATTACCCCTGAAAGCATAAATGATATATGGGCCTTTCCATAGGAAATCAAATTTCCAATGTTTACCTTTATCCTCTCTCCTTGAATCCCATTTTAGAACTTTGTCCCCTAGGTAAAATTCTTCTGCCTTAGTCCTTTTATCAAAAGTCTTCTTGATCCTTTCCTGCACAACTTGAAATCTGATGTACACTTCATTGCTGGTTCGCTGTAAGTGAATTGTTTGATTGATTCTTCTTTGGATGTCATTTGGTTCAACCTGTAACTCTTGGAGCAGTTTTATCACTGGTGTTCCCAAGAAATATGGGAAAACAACTTCCATTCCATAAACTAATTGATAAGGACTAGTACCAATGGATTTCTTTGTGGTTAGCCTATCTGCCCATAAGGCATTTACTAGCTTTTTGTTCCATGTTTTCTTGTTATCCTCCAACAATTTTTTGATGATATTTACTAGACTTTTGTTTGAGGACTTTGCTAGTCCATTTCCTTGAGGGTAATAAGATGTGGAGTGGCCCAGGGTATTTGAAAGTTTCTTCATTATCAATGATGATTTTGGTTGGGAACTCGAATCTAGATAGGATATTAGCCTCAAGGAAGGTTATTATGATGGTTTCAGTGGCTTGCCTTGATGGTATGGCTTCTATCCATTTTGTGAAATAGTCTATAACAGTGAGGATCCATCTGTGTTGGGTAGAGGAGGGTGGGTGGATTTCACCAATGACGTCAAGACCCCATTGTTGAAAAGGTACTTCAACAGAGATTGATTTTAGTGGTAGGGGTAAAAGCTTTTTCTTTCCTTAAAAAATTTGACATTTATGACATGAGGTTACAAATTTCTTTACATCAAAAAACAAAGTAGGTCAATAGAAACTGGCTCTAAGAATCTTGTCAGCAGTGATTTTCCAGTATATATGTCTTCCATATTCACCTGCATGAAACTCTTGTAACACCTTGTCAGATTCTTCTTTCAATAAACAATTAAGAAGGATACTTCCATGATTCCTCCAAAACAAAGCATTGTCAACTATGCAAAATTTTAAAGATTTCATTTTTTAAAATCTGCTTTTGGTCCTGGATAATTGAGGAGGAGCTTGTAGATTTTGTAAAAAATATATGATGTCAGCATACCATGGTGATTCAATAAAGGCCTGGTTGATTGGTGGAATCGCCATCTCCTCTTCATTATCCATTTTTGCAATAAAATTTATGTCTAAGGCCTGACAATTCGATTCAGCCATGAGCTTGGCTAAACCTTGGCCTTTGATTAACTTTGTTGGTTTGATTTATAGGTCATATTCTAATATATTAGTGATCCATTTTCCTCTCTTTCCATCTGGACCTTCCTGAGTTAGGACGTCCTTGACTACTGCATTGGGGACATAGGCTATTATATGAGAATATAAAATGTAAACTCTAAAATCTTTAATAGCTTTGACCAAAGCAAAGACTTGCTTTTCCATTATATTGTATTTTAAGGGGGCATCCCTCAAGGCTTTGCTAAAAAAAGCAATAGGTTGTTCATAACCCTGATCATTCTTCTGCAGTAGGACTGCAAAAATTGTGTGTTTTGAGGCAAAAGAAAATATAATGAAATCTCTATCAAACTTTGGACTGATCAAAACTGGTGTTTTTGTTAAGGCTAGCTTAATATATTGAAAGGATCTCTTAGCCTCAATGGTCCATTTTATGTTCGAATATTTCTTCAACATATTGTTTAATGATCTAATTAATTATGCTAAGTTAGAAATAAATCTCCTAAGAAAGTTGATTTTTCCTAAAAAGGCTTGTAATTCCCTAATGCTCCTAGGATGTTGTATATGTAAGATGGCTTCAATTCTTATAGGATCTATTCGAATACCATCTTTTGAGATTATATGGCTTAATAAATTTCCTTCTTCTAACCAAAATAAATATTCTTGGGATTCAAAGAAATTCCATACTTCCTGCATTTGATGAAAACCTACCTTAGATGATCTAAGTGTTGTTTATCATATTTTGAGAATACAATGATGTCATATAAGTATATTACTAGGAAGTCATGAATTTCCTTAGCAAAAGCTATGTCCATGGATCTTTGGAAAGTGGCCCCTACATCCTTTAATCCAAAAGGCATCTTCACATACATGAATGTGCCCCAAGGGGTAGTAAACGCAATTTTGGCCTGGTCATCTATGTGAACTAAACTCTGATTGTAACCAGAAAACCCATCCAATAATGAGATTCTGGTTGACCCTACTACCCTTTGTAAGATATGATCCATTTTAGGGAGAGGGTAATTGTCTTTGAGTGAAAATTTATTAAGATTCCTGAGATCAACACAAAGTCTGATCTCACCATTTTTTTCCTTGTGGGCACCAAATTTGAAACCCAATCAGAGAATCTAATTGGTGCTATTATCTTGGCCTCATACGTCCTTCGAATTTCCTTTTCAATAGAAGGCAATAGGATGGGATTAATCCTCCTAAGCTTCTACCTGAAAGGTTTCTAGTCTTCTTTTATGGGGATGGTGTGTTGTATGATGCTGGTGTCATAGGACTTGAGGTCCTCATAACTCCAAGCAAAGACATCTTGGAATTCCTTTAATAATTCAAGGTATTTCACTTTTTCGGTAGGAGGTAAGGACTTTGAAAGTTTGATCAATTTTTTATTTTCCTTAGTGCCTATATTACACTCCTCAATATCAAATTTTAAGGGTTCCATCTTTAGTTTCTAGAGACATCATTTGAATCAAACAAGTCTTCCAAAGGGGTTACTCCTTTGGGAAAAAAGTTGTCTTTGAGATTAATGATTTCAGAGTCTTCATTAATTATCTCATCAATTTCAACTTGCTTTATATTTTCTACATATAATTTTGTAAATTTAGTGGGATGGAATCTATCTATCTTTTCATCTTCTATTTCATTAAATTCTACTTCATCTTTAAAGTCAGGATCTAATGTTATGTCAGTATCTATATTACTATTTACAAATTCTTCTTCTAGGGTTAAAAAATTGTTTATCTGTTGGTCATTAGCAAATACTTGCCAATTTTCCAAGTTATCTGGGATAGGAGGTCTGTGCTTGACTTCAACAGTATATTGATGATTAGGTTGAAATGGTAACTTACAAGTGCTGGCAAACATTACTAAACTATGAGCCTGCATATTATGCTTTCTAGGAACTACAACAACCTTGGTTTCTAGCAAAGTGTTTAGTATTTCTATAATGGTTCCTCTGTAACAACTTAATGTAGGGTCTTTAGTCATATATATTGCTTTAATATGTTTTATCACTAATTCAGAGTCTCCCATGACAGAAACTCTTATAGCTCCTAGTTTTCTAACTAATTTAAGACCTAAAAGAAGTGCTTCATACTCAACCATGTTGTTAGTGCATTTGAAATTCAGTCTATAAGCATGGCCCTTTGAGTGATCATTTTCCAGATTGTATATCCACACTCCTGCTCCTGCTCCTAAATTATTCACTGATCCATCAAATTCAAGGTGCCATAATATCTCATGTTCATAATTCTCACTGTCTAGGGGAATAAAATTTTCATTGTTTGAGGTGTTTTGATCATCTTTTTTATCGGAAAGCTCTTGAGTTTGGACAATATCATTTTTAGCTGTAACTGCAATTTCTTTTGGTTTTGAAACAATGTTGTTTGAAGTAGTTTTCTTGTGTTTGTTCAGCATTATACAAAATAAAAGAATCAATGTCAGAATGCATGGAATAGATAGGAAAGTTTTGAGGCCTATCCTAGCTACTCACTACATATTTCATTAGGGTCTCTCTGTAAAACTTTTTGGGATGTCCAAAAACTGAGATTGTGGGATATGACATGTCAAGTTGTAAAGATCCTTGGAGTTTAGGCTGCCATGATCTAGACAATAGCATTCCATATTTAGGTGGGATGTCAGTGACAACTATATCCATGAGAATGCTCTTAGCAGGATATTGTACTAAGGAAATACACTGGTCATTGATTAACCCTAGACACATTACCTGACTTGAGTCAAATAAAAATAAGTCCTTGTAAGGTCTAGTAATGTCCAAGTTTAATTTTTCCATAACCGATTTAGGCATTAAATTCTATGAAGCCCCAAAATCTAACATTACATTGTGTAAGATTTTATCATGAATGCTAAGGCTAATATAAAAGGGTGGTACCCCTCCTTCTAGTGGTTTGCCATTAACATCAGGACCAAATATAAGTTCTAGCTGATCATTAAACAAGTTAACAGAGTTTTCATTCTCAACAAAGTTTAAGGTTTTGTTTATTTGAGACTTATAGGTTTCACTTTTAATCAACTCTGTTAAGGGAACTGAGATTTTTAGTTTAGCCACCTTTGCTCCCAAATTGAAAGGCAAAGGGGCTTTCTCTGTTTGAGGGCTTGGAATTTTCATGGCAGGAGTTTGAGCAGACTGGTCTTCTTTTTCTGTGTTTGAGGTCCTTTTCTGTGGATTTTCTGCTATAGTGTTTGAAGACTTTTCCATTGTTTCCTTGGAAGGGATTGAAGTGGAAGGTTGATCATCAGAGGGTTGATTAGGGGTTATATCTACAATGGTGGGACCAGGAGGGTTTTGGTTTGGTATAGGGAGGATTTGGAGAGTTTCAGTAACTGGAGCTGGTTTGATTTTCTTGGGTTGATTGGGCATTGTTTTCTCGGTTTGGTCAGGAGTATCAATTTTATTTTTACTCCTTAAATTGTATTGTTTATGTACCTCAAAAATGGTAGAATCATACCCTTGTTTATAATCAAATGATTCTCTAGACTAGCTCTGAAACTGCTGTAGCATATGCAGTTCTTGCTTATCTTGGGTCAAGAAGACAGTTTCCTCATCATCCAATCCCATCAGGTTAATGTGTGTGTCTTGTTCAGGGTCATCTAAATGATATGTTTCAGCATAGTTTTCTTGAAAGGGGGGGCCTAATATCTGATCAAGTCCATTCTTTCCAGTATTCTAATTCTGATTCTTTCTAAATTTGGGTTTCTGATAGGAGGTGCCTATTGATTGTCTCATTAGGGCTTCCTTTCCATATTTTCTATCCTATCCATAAGTTTTTCCATACTCTTGGTCAGAAAATATATTTTAAGGTCAGAGGGTGAGGCTTCATCTTTGGCAGATCCTCTCCTTTCGTTCCTAACCCTAGCTCTTTTTTCTAGCAAGTTGACTTCTACACTAACTGCTACACTCTGCATGTCTTCTAAAGTTGGAGGATTTCTCTCTCTGAGTTGGAATGCCATATCAGTATCAAACCCATCAAGAAACTTTATTAGTGCTAAGTTAGGTGGGGGTCTAAGATTGACTGGTATTGCATTGTATATATTGTTAAATCTGGTACAATAATCTTGGACTGTTTCATTTGGTCCTCTTCTAATGTTTTCGTATTCTGAAAGGATCTGCAGAGGATTCTTTTTCTTTTCCCATCTATTTAAAAATTGCTGACAAAATACATCTAGACTATCTATGTTGTTAGCAAGTAATGCTCTAAACCATTTCTTAACATCACCAGCTAGAGGTTGAGCAAAAAGTCTCATTTGAACATCTCCAATATCAATTTCATGTAATTCAAAGTAATTTGTCATTTTGTTTACATGTGTTGTATAAGGTCATATGCCATCAAATTGGACAATTTTGTTCTAGTAGTCTTGTGGCATGACACCCAGTGGGGCAAGTAACACAAGAGGAGCATATCTATTTTCCATGGCTCTAAGTTGGGCAGGGCTAAGAAGTGAGTTTGGGGTACCAGGAGATGATATAGTAGTTGATGGAGAACTAGGAGTAATAGGTGATTGATGGTTAATGGTAGGTTGGTAGGGAAGTGAAGGTATAAATGGAGGTGAGGAATGAACTTCAGAGGTGGAAGGGAATAATGGTGAACTAAGAGTAATTGAAACTGGTTCAGAAAGCTCAGGGATCTTAGCAGTAGTAAGGGATGACTGAGGGGAATTTAGAATATACTCATCAATTGATAGGTTTTCCTTTTGGACTTCGAGATCTGCAATAAACTTTGAATCTAGAACTATTCCATCAAGTGCACTTTCAGACCTAGTTCTAAATAGAGAAAGGTCAAGTGACTCATCAAAGGGGAGGTCTTCTAGAAACAACCACTCATCAGGGCATGAATCGGCTTTGATTGAAGGTGTTGGACTTACTGAACTTTCTTGTCTTTTGTATCTTCTCGAAATCAGGTTGGGATTATCCACTACTGGGGCAGGGTTTGGATCTGGATTAGCCCTAGTATAATGAGTTTTCCTTGAAGCCAGAATTTCAAGGTTTTCTAATTATTTTCTTTCTGTGAAATTTTGTAAATAACTTCTAATAAACCCTTCAAGAGGCTTGAAATAAATATTTGAATTTTTCTCAAAGGTTTATTAAGATTGAGGGTTTGAGTCCCCAGTATGGTTGCCACTATGTTATCACTCAGAAGTTTACCCTAGAAGTTATCAAAAGAAGGAATCATCTAAGGTAACCACAAACCAATCTTTTAGGCTCAGGTTCTAGCCAACTCAAGTCCAGAGAGGGCTCTCTCTTTGTAATTTAGCTTTGTTTTTATGAGATTTTAGGCTAGTTCTTCGTGTTCATGGGGTTTTGATTTTGGATTGAAGGTAGGGTGGTGGAATTCTTGGAGCAGATGGATAGAGCTAGGTCTTCAAGCCATTGGGCTATGGAGTCAATAAATGGATAGCATAACTAGACCATATCATTAAAGGGAATGTTCACAGGGCAGGCTAGCAAAGCAAAAGGCAAATCTTCAGGTCTAACGGGTGAAGTGATTCTAACCAGGATGAAAGGGCACTTAAGAATCCTTGGACCGGGATCAGAATGAAGAATAGGGGGTGATCATGAACAAAGGGCAGTTAAGAATCCTTTGCTATAGACAAAAGGAGAAACTACGGAAGCTAAGGAGAAGTTAAAAATTCCCTAGCTAAGATATTTTAGGAGAAAACATTCAGAATGTAAAACAGTCAAGACAGAGTGCATTCATGCAATTTTTGAAATATCATTCCTTGTTATACATTTAGATTTTAGAGAAACAAAAAAGATTATGAAGAAACATAGGAAAAAACAATAGTAAACATGAGAGAATACTTATTTGTATTTCGCTTTACACAAGAATCCTGTAAAATATATGATCTCTATTCCTTGATCTAGTAAGCCAGTCCAGTACAATAGAACTTTGATTTGAGAGAAAAAGTCTATAGAAATGTATTGGAATCCACACTACATACTTCGAAATGTGAAGTATTTATACAAAAAATAATTACAAAATATCTCATGTTGGTGGTTGTTTCTGTTGAGTTTTGAGCCCTTTAAGCTGGCTGATAGTTGTGGTATTTCTACGCAGGAATCTTATTTACTTTGATCTTTCACTGATACTCTTTGACTCTGTTACTCTTTGAACCTGCTGATCTATCCTTTACTTGTTTCACCTCGCTGCCTTCAGATTTACTGTGGTAACTTTCTGATGTAAAACTTTTTCGTATTAAATCTGTCATTTTATCCCACCATTCTTCCTCAGGTAACTTTACTTTCAACATTCTTCTATAAATTTCATCTGCCTTTGTATATTTTACAAAATTGGGTTTGGTGAGAAACAAATGTTTCACCTCATGTTCTAGGAAAAATTGTTTCTCCAATGTATCATATAATACTTTGCATATTGGCAAAGCTTTAATAGCTGATGTACTTGCTTGTTCCTTTTCCAATCTTCTTAACCTATCACTATAGTCCAATTGGGTCATGAGTTTGTCATTGATGACCATGGGACTGGGAAGACCTTTGTCCCTTAAAATCTGAAACTTAGCCATGAACCTGTCAATGGCTACTTGCATGTTGTGGCACTTCTCTTCTAAGTTGTGCATGAGGTTTCTTTTGGAAAGAACCTTTCTAATCCCTAGAATGGCTTCAGCCCTGTCTTCTATGTTAAGCTCTTGGAGCTCATATCTGTTTTTTCTGTTTAGGAAGTGGATGAGTTGATTAGCATCCTCTGATTTATCTCCCAATTCTTCCTTCACTTCTTGAATGGCTTTAGTGCCTATTTTCACCAATTCTATTTGCTCAAATATAACTTGGATTGACGGCCAAATATCATTGACAGAGTCAATGATATTGGCCCAAAGCATCTCTTTAGTTTTTCCTAGTGGCTTTTGCACTATCAAATCTTTCTCCAGGACTTTGACTGTCTCTCCCATTCTTTGGGCTTTCTGTGTTTCTTCTGTTTGCTGAATTTGGGCAAGTTGGCAATCAATTTCCAAACTTGCCACTTTCTCCATTAATCTTTTGAGCTCTATAGTCTGGATAGACATCTCCTCCATGAATTTTACCAGTTCTGTTGTTTTCTCAGTTGATATACTTGCTACTATAGTGGACTCAGTTGTAATTAGCAGTGTTCTAGCAGGTGGAGCTGTATGTGTCGATGATGTTGCCAATGTGGAAGGTGTTAGCGCTTGGAATTCACCTAGGCTGAGATAGATAAACTCTCAAGGCTACATCAAACCATTTCACCTCGTAGCTAGCCCTACGAGATATGAGAAGGCTCTCTCGGGTCAAAACTCGATGGATGTTGTCAATAGGATGAGTTGACCAATTAGGAACAAGGATTTTAGGCTAGTAAACTGATTTTGGGTATTGGTTTTAGAGTTTTTGGGTTTTTGGTGGCATTTGGAGGGAGTGCAATTCAGGGTGCGGGGTTTGAGCTCAGTTTTTGCAGGTGATTCCTTGGGGCAAGGTAGGAATCTATGCTGATGCCTTTAGTTTGAAATAGATGATCAAATAAGAAAGGAGGAAAGCTAAAGAGGGCAAAAATGAATTTGAATCCTCTCTAGACGGTGGAAAACATAAAATTTAAACAAAATTGAAAGCTGAGCATGGCATGCATGTATTCAAACTTTATCACTTCTTTTGTTTAAACAGCAACAAGAGATTAAGGAATGAAACACATAAACACACTTACAATAACAGTAGGAAGCACACCATCAACATAATAATCCACAAGAATCCACAATGAAGTCTGCAAAACCCTGGCTTTCCTTTCCTCAAATTGCAGAAAAATACAAGTCAATAATACAATAGCACTTCTCCCTCTAGAGTCCAACCTTCCAACCTCTCAAAATGACTAAGAAAACACATAATATAGGCAAGCTAACCTCTTCCCTTGCCTCTAGAGGTCGAGCTCATCCTTCTAGGAGCAGTTTGAACTAATTCCAAACTAAGCACTAGATAATAGGCATCTCAACAACTTGCCTCTATTACTTAGCTAACTAATTCATGCATTAATTTTTCACTTTTTACATCAAGGAAGCTTATAGAAGAGTAAAGAGAGGTAAAATCTATCAAAGTGCCATGCAAATATTACATTTATCCATAATTTACAAGTAAAAATAGTCAACCATAGTCAAAACAGTGTTTTCTGACCAAAAAAGTGAATTCTGGCAAAGTTTTCTCTCATGTCCGCGCCCCCTGTCTCTCGTGTCCGCGCACCTTTGCAGCATCTTTTGAGTGGGTTCCACTGGTCCAAATCAAGTGCAAGATAGCTCATTGGAAAGGCTGGCCTGTCTACTTTCCATCCCAAGTGGAATTTCTGAATTTGGAGTTGTTTTGCCCCCTCAAAAACCATTTCTCCCAAGGTCACTTTCTGCAACTCAAAAAGTGGGCAGAAAGTCATTTTTTTATGTATTTTGAGCTTTTGGAGGCTCAAATCTCAAAATCAAGCTTCTCCCAAGTATTGGTAATTTTTCTCTTTGCATGCCCTTTCCAAAAATGCCAAGTTTTCAAAATTCCGAGCAGTCCTTCAAAATGTCCGCGCGCGGGACGCGGACGCGACACGGAAAAAACCTGTAATTTTACCAAAAATTTGCCAAATGCTCCAAAATTCTCAAAATTTTCAGATTTTGATGCTAGATCAAGGCTGA
>APFE031335090.1:179030-191280 GCA_000404065.3 Pinus taeda
TTGTTCTGACCCAACATCATCCTCCAGCAAGAAAGCCCTTCTTCACCTCAAGTAAAGCTTAGTTCACCCAACACTATGATGTTACACCAGAAAACCAACAACACTTCTCTACAAGATACAAGATTCCAGCCTCCGGATCTCTGTGATGAGGGATCCATATATAGATGATTGTAGGGGGGTGAGTCAGCTTCTACGATTTTGATTAGTGTCCTCTCTTTGATAGTTCTTGATTCCACTTGGAGATTGATGATCTCTTACTCATCCCTGGGTGAAATCAGAGAGGAAAGTGTCAGAGGGGAAGTTTCTGGAAGATTCTATGATCTTCCACCTCACAAACTATCTCTTCCATTTGTCCATTCTCGCCCATCGCACCCTACAGAGGGGACATCCACTATGCATCACACCCTTTACACTGGGAAGGTGATATGCATCGCACCCTCTGCACTGGGCATTCAGTATGGTCCAATTTTGACCATTTCTGAGCAGTTTTCTATGGGGAACTTCTAGGAGATGATGCAATCAGCTGAACTTGTTCCTTTAGGTACTGAAGCAACACTTTTAGGGACTTAGGAGCCCTCAGTTTATGGACATTTATGATTGGGGTTGCAGTGCCCAAAAATGTCTATAACAGAAGGGATCAAGCATAATCTTCTTAGTGTTAGCAAAATATGTGATTAGGGACATGATCTCATCTTTCGTTCTAAGGGTTTTTAGATAAAGAGATCATATTTGGGAAAATTGGTAGGAAGAGGAGTAAGAAAAATAGATAATGTGTACATTCTCAGTGAAATTCAAGAAGAAAGATGTTACATGAGTCAAGCAAATGAAAGTTGGTTTTGGCGCAAACATTTGGGACACCTAAGATTTGATAATCTTGTGAAGATTAGAAAAACTCAAGAAATAAGAGACATCCCTAGAATCTCAAAGCCAACAAATGTTATTTTTGCACCATGTCAACATGGAAAGAAAACTAGAACTAGCTTCAAATCAAAGGAATGTTCGACAACAAAGCCTTTGGAAATCATTCATGCATATATGTGTGATCCAACCAAAACTCCAACTCTACAAGGATAAAGGTACTTTATTTTATTTACAAATCATTATACTAGAATGATGTGGGAATTTTTCAAAAGATATAACTTAGAAGCACTTGATTGTTTTAAAAATTTCAAATCGATAGTTGAAATGAGAGTGAGTTGAAGATCAAAAGCTTAAGAATGAATAGAGATGGAAAATTTACTTTCTAGGGAATCCAGTGAATTTTGGTGAAAAATATGGAATCAAAAGGGAACTTTTTGTTGTTAGGACTCCACAACAAAATCGAGTAGTAGAAAGAAAAAATAGATTTGTACAAGATACTGCAATAAAAATGTCGTTCGAAGTTGATTTACATGAAAAAAATTGGAGGGATGCAGTTGGGGCAGCATTCTGTATCATGAACAAAGCTCAACTTTGGGTAAACAGTGATAAAACTCCATATTAACTATAGAAAGGAAGGAATCCTTCAGTTAAACACTTCAAATATTTGGAAGCAAGTGCCCTATGAAGATTAATTAAAAATCACTAGGAAAGTTTGATTCTCGTGTTGATGAAGGGATCTTTCTTAGATACTCCTTAAGAAGCAAAGCCTACAAATGCTAAAAAAGTTGTCTACGAAAGGTGGTAGAAATAATTGATGTAAACATAGATGAATCTCTTCCAAAAAAAGGAGTGGAACCACCAAATGAAGAAGATCATATCTTTTTAGATCAAGAGGAGGATGTCACAAAAGAAGAAAAGGAACCAAAAGACCAAAAGGAAGAACAAACTCAAACTCCATTTGAGACAACCTTCAAGTTTGTTCAAAAACACCATCTAAAGGACTAGGTTGTTGGAGATATGAAAGTAGGTATACAAATAAGAATAAGGATGAAAAAAACACCAAAAAGGAATGATGTTTCCTTGCTATCCACAATAGAACCAGAAAATTTCACTAAAGCAAGTAAGGATCCTTACTGGATAAAATCAATGGAAGAAGAGATGATCCAAATTGCAAAGAATGGAACATGGGAGCTAGTACCTCATCCAAAGGGTAAGAATCTCAAAGGAAACAAATGGATATTTAAGAACAAAATGAATTAAAGATGACAAATCATCAAAGACAAAGCAAGATTGGTGTGTAAGGGATATACTCAAATTGAAGGAATTGACATTAAAGAAGCCTTTGCTCCAATTTCCAGAGTATAGTCTATAAGGATGTTTCTTTCATTTGCTTGTTCAAAAGGCTTCAAAGTCTATTAAATGGATGTGAAATCAGCCTTTCTAAATGGATATCTAAAAGAATAAGTATACATAGAACAACCAAAAGAGTTTGACTTGTTTGAAAATAAAGACTTTGTATGCAAATTAAATAAGGTCATGTATGGACTAAATCAAGCTCCAAGACTCGCTTGGCAGGCTAGACTTGATCACTATATTCAACAACAAGTATTTAAGAAAGGAGTTGCAGGAGGAAACATTTACATGAAGAAGGACAAATATAGTCTTCTAATCACAATGGTATACGTGGATGATCTTATTTTTGGGAGAAACAATGATGAAATGACTCACAAATATTCCCAAGATATGTCAAAAGAATTTGAAATTTTGATGATTAGAGAGTTGTCTTACTTCCATGGAATTCAAGTAACTCAAAATAAAGAAATAATGGTCATATCCCAAGCAAAATATCTCAAGGATATTTTTAAGCAATTTGGGATGTAATAATGCATTATTGTGAGTGCACCTATGACTACAGGTTGCAAGCTGAGGATGATGAATCTCCTATGATGGATGAAACTCTTTACAGATCAATGATTGGAGGTCTCTTATATCTGAAAGCTTCATAATTAGACATCATGCATAATGTATCCATGGTAACAAGATTCCAATCAACTCCTACTGGGTAGTGCAAGCCATGTGGAACGCATATGGGGTACGAAGCCCGGAATTTTGGGTAATATTAGGGTAAAAGACTCCGTGGAAAGCGTGAACCACGAATTATAGAAGGTTGAGTCAAAGGGTAGTCCACCCAAAAATAATGTAAAGAAATAGTAATAGATTCGGCCCGCAGAGGGATAACGGGCCAAGGGAAAGTATAAATAGAGAAGGGCTCTATGAGGGAAAATATTTCTTTGGGAAGATGGAATGTAATGGGTTCTGAAAGGAAATAAATTGAAAGCATTTGTAAGTCCGAGTCGAGGGAGTAGGGTAGAAGGTAGAGGCTCTAGAGCTGTGTGTGCAGAGGCCTGGAAAGTCTGTAGCTATGTGCACAGACCCCTATAGCTGAGTGTGCAGCGTGGATCTGGATGTATTGTTGAAGATCGATAATAAAGATAAGTTTCTTCAAAATTTTGTGTTGATTGCGACTGTACTTTTTTATGATAAATGAACTATTATGATTTTTGCATTTGCTACAATTGAATTCATGTGAATGGATTAATCTTGATGCATGAAGTAACCAAAAGTAATAAATGTTTGCTTAAAGATTGTTTTAACTAGATCAAACCAGTAATACGTGATTCCATCTGTAATAAGCGCGATAAGGGTATTCCGATCCGCGTGGATCTGGCGTAGCGCGATGTTGCAAAATAGTGCATGAGCCCCAAACCACATCCAAGACATCCCCAGGGTGTGGAAACATGGTTCCAGCGCCCTCGCTGCTACCTCGAGTGACACCTCAATCCACACTTCACGAGCTGTTGCCGAAAGGGCCGATAGCTGCGGGATTTGTTTGGCTAAATAATTCTTCTGAACCTAGGTCAAGCCTATATAAGCCAACAAATGGTTCCATTGTTGGGACCAGGATCTTCCTAAGGGGTGTCTGGTGTGAAAGGCGGGGACACTGGAGGAAAGAGTAACAAAGGATCAGGACGGTAGTAATGGCAAGCGTCATCCAGTTACCAATATTCAAGGGAGCAGGAAGTGAAGATTTGGAAAATTTTTGGTTTGTATTGTCTTCAATATGGAATGCACAGTAGATCACGAATGATGATATCAAGAAAGCCATCTTACTCAGCACATTGTAGGACTGAGTGCTAACATGGTATATGAAGTATTCAAGCATCAACCCAACGGCGGGGATAGCAAACATCTACACGGAGTTAAATAAGAGTTCAGCTGGTCAAAATTAGAGTCACATTCAGTCATAGGATTCAAAGAAATCACAATGATGCCTGGTGAGACCCCGTGGGATCTAGATCAGAGGTTAAAAAGCACTATTCACAAAGCCAATATGACCTTGACGAATGCATAGTATCGTGCTTGTTTTATTGCATCGTTAACGCCATATCTGAAATCAGGTTTGTCACAACAGAAGATCTCAACCCAAGTAGAAGCGCTGGAGGCAGAAATGTGTTTGCACAAAACCCTGGTACATGATGCAGGGTTGGAGTTCAGCAAATCCAAGCGTAGGTCCAAAATTTGTGTTTGGAAATACAAAAGTTAAAACAAGACCAGGCACTAGAAGTTCGGGAAGAAGTTTGGTGTATCAAGTGTAGGGGCCAGGGACATGATAAAGATCGTTGTCCAGTTGTGGTAAAACTTGTGGTCATGGGGGGATCAGCACCATTGTGACCAAAGGCACAAGCAGGGCCAAGCATGATCGCCCCGCTCTAGTGCGCAATCTGTCAAGTAGGAGGAAAACACAACACGGATAATTTCCACCTATTGCCGAAATACAATCAAACCCCCTAGCAACTCTTTTGCAACTTTTGTAGATCGGTGGGTCACGAGGACAGACATTGCCAAATGTTTGTGGATCAAGCATCTACCTACCGAATACAGACTACGGGATGAGGTCAAAATCCAGTTGCAACATTTGCGTGCTGTGGATTCCAAGGACGAGGCAGAATGCGACCAGGAATGGGTCGAGGATAGCTAATTTGTTACAATTGTGGGGGACCAGGACACTACGTGCAGGATTGCATAAATCCAACTCGAGTATCATGTCCCTATTGCAAACAATTCAACCATGAATAGCTAGATTGCCCTATGTTGCTAGCACAGTTTCGTGACAAAAGGACAGCACCTCCTACGATGACATAGAATGTCCAGATGATAAGGGCCGAACCACGCGATGAAGAACCTGAAGTAAATATGGTACTAAGGAGCAGTGCAATCTTAGACGGAGATTAGTCTGAGCCATACAAAGGTCCCTCGATGTTAACAAATTTCATAGAAACTTGCATGAAGTTACTTCGTGATAATAGGGCAGTGAAAGGATTGCAGGAGGTAATTAACAAATACGCAAGATGTGTTGGGTGTGGAGCATGATTGTTCAGAGGTCTTTATTTCAGCCGGATGTATAACCTAGGAAGTTTGTACACCCCTCCACGTGAGGGGGTGCGGGGGGGGACTTATCCCCCCCGCGGGGGTTTGGGAGGACCGATCCCCCCCGGCTAGGGGATCCGGGGGCCAACGGTCCCCCGATGAGGGTTTCAGGGGAAATACCCCCGAAGCTAAAGACAGATATAAAATTGCCTTGTAAAAGTATATTAATTTCTAGTCAATCTGGGTTGTTCATTAGGCAGATGATCTGACGGTAGAACTTATGTTTAGTTTAGGGTTTTTTGCCCTAGAAGGAAACCCCTCTCTTTGTATGAGGGCATTGTATTGAGGCTGTGATATAGAAGTGTATTCTCCGAGCGAGAAACAGAGTGGTGAAACTGTGAGAGAAAATGGAGGATATTACAGCGGATGTACTGTAGCTTGTGTCTCTTCATTTTGTTGGATAATAAAAAAGAAGGACTGGTTGTTCGGGTGGATGTGGCCCAAACTGGGTGAACCACGTATATCTGTGTCTCTCTGGCTTTATGCATTTTCTGTGTTTATATTTCTACTATATTCTATGTGTTCCATTTCTCTATAATATATAATTTTCCAACAAGATGGGGGGAACCTCGCATAGTCCAGCGAATGGGGAGCCACACGTCTTGGACTAGCCAAGAAATGTAGTTAACAACGTGGATTGGTGACTATGAGATGGATCAAGTCATTCTGGACCTCGGTTCAGATGCAAACGTCTTGCCTAAGTAGACGTGGGAGTGTATCGGCAAGCCCCCACTCCATTGGTCTCTGATCCAATTACGGATGGCAAATCAGGAGAAGATCTTGCCCCTGGGTAGGCTGCAAGGAATCACCATAGACTTGGATGGTGCAAGCACTAGAACGGATTTTGAATTTATTGAGATAGTGGATGAGAAAAGAACGTACCCCACGTTGTTGGGAATAGACTGGGCCATCAACATGAATGGGATTATTAATTTCAAGCACAGGGAGATGATATTTGAGAAAAAGTCACAACGCATAGTTATTCCACTAGATCCAACCAAGGGACCCCACTGCATGGAACCTGTGCGCGACAACGAGAAGGATGAAGCCTTGGATTGTATCTACCAAATTGTTGCACAAAGGCTAATAAAGGGTAAGGTAATGGAGAAACAGAAAATTTCACAGGGTTACGTGGAACCATACACCGATGATTCGGAGGAAAAAGATGAGCAATGGCAGAATAGAATGAACGGGGCAACTACTTCAAGATGCAATATGCTAACAAAATCTGTATACTGCATTAAAGCTCAGGACCGCGAGCTACTAGTATATGACGGGCTCACAGTAGTAAATGTATTTCTGGAGAAGTTTGAGAGTGCAGTACCAAAGTACCAACGATTTGATGCGCTCAAATGGGCCTTGCACGCGACACCGACGAGATGGTGGGGTACCCATCAAGGCACTTTCACACGTTGGCAAAGTTGTAAGTGCATGATGCAGATACGATTCGGAAACCTAGCACTCTAACTAAAGAAGAAATATGATGGACGAGAAAATCTGCACATACATATAAGCAAATGGACCAAAGCCTATGGCGAAGAGCCACAACCAGAATGGGTGCACCTATTTTATCATACCTTAGATGTCATCCCAAGGAATTGATATACTGAAATAGAGCTCCAACGTGGCACGGGTGAGTGGGATATCTTACGTGAAAGGTTTCTATCAACATTTCTTTTTGAGGATCAATGGATGGATACAGTAGATGATGTATTAAAGCTAGTAAAGACCACAATTTTCACGTTGCCGCTTGAGCTAGAAGAAGTCGTGCAGCCAGACTGGTCGCGATAGCTGAGCCAGGCCTTGGAATGTTACAATGTAAAACCAGAAGGGGATGAGGATGATCCGCGCTACATCAATATTCCAGAATCCGAAGCAATTCAAGAAGTGTGTGGCCCCAAAATAGAAGATCTAGACATCGCAACGCCATTAAAAACGAAGCAAGTGAATATCAGAACAAAGGAAGAACCAAAGTATGTTACGCTTGGGGACTACTGGGACGACATTATCATGGAAAAGGTCATCAAGCTACTCAGGGAGTATCGAGACCTCTTCCCTACTAAGATTACGGAGCTGAAAGGGATTCAGGGCGAACTAGGAATGATGAAGATAACCTTGAAGCCTGACGTGAAGCTAGTAAAGCAGTGACCTTACCGATTAAATCCAAAATACAAAGCAAATGTACGAGAAGAGCTGGATAGGATGCTGGCAGCCAGGATCATTGAACCAGTTGAGGAGTCCATTTAGGTAAGTCCGATGGTGGTACAGGAGAAGAAATAGAAGGTGAGATCCACATCTGCGTGGATATATGGAAACTCAATGATGCTTGTGTTAACGATCCATTTCCCACACCTTTTACCGATGAAGTTTTAGAAAATGTGGCTGGGCAGGAAGCATATTCCTTTACGGATGGATTCTCTAGATACCATTAGATCAAGATCGCGACGGAGGATCAAAGCAAGACAACGTTTACTACAGAATGGGGTTGCTTTTAGTATACAGTGATGCCATTCGGGCTGAAGAAAGTGCCGGCAATATTTTCCCACATTGTGGTAGCTGCATTCAAGGAATTCATACGTAAATTCTTGGAAGTCTATCTTGACGATTGGACCGTCTTTGGCTTGGTTAAGAAACACACTGAGAGCTTACGATTAATACTGGATACCTGTCGTCGCCACCAGATTGTGCTTAATCTAAAGAAGTGTATGTTCCTTGTTCCTTTCGGGAACTTGTTGGGTCACGTAGTTTATAGGCAAGGCCTGATGGTGGATCCGGCAAAGATCATTGTAATATTAGGTCTACAAGCACTGCACAGTGTCAAATAGCTCTGCACTACGCTGGGACACACAGGGTACTATCGTAATTTCATAAAAGGTTACACTCAGATCACGGCTCCAATGGAACAATTGTTAAAAAAGGATGCCATGTATTGCTGGAACGAGGAATGTAACAAAAGCTTGGAATTGCTGAAGGAAAAAATGGCATCTACCCCTATCTTGATCTTTCCAAAATGGCACGTTGAGTTCCACGTGCATGTTGACGTGTCATGTATCATGTTAGGAGCAGTACTTACTCAGGAAGGCGTGGAGGGAGTTGACCACCCGATTGTGTTTGTAAGTCGAAGGTTGTCAAAAGCCGAGAAAAATTACTCTACTACTGAGCGAGAGGGATTGACGATGGTGTATGCACTCCAGAAGTATCGTCACTATTTGCTTGGAGGACATTTTAAGATGTATACTGATCACTCTGTGCTAAAATACCTAATGAATAAGCATGTGTTGGGGGGGTGCATCTGTTGATGGTTGTTGTTGTTTCAGGAATACAATTTTGAGGTTGTTGTAAAGCCAGGATGTCTGAATGTGGGTCCAGACCACTTATCCCGTATTGAGACGGGTGAGGAACCCATGAACCTAGAAGAAGGACTCCCAGATGCCCAATTGTATGCAATACACATTGCAAATGGCCAATTTGGAGATATAATCTATTCTTTTACTACCGGCACTGCGCCGTAGGGGTATTCTGTGCAAAAAAAGAAGGAATTGGTGACACAAGCAGCAGATTTCACTATGATTGTTGGCCATCTCTACAAGATGGGCCATGATGAGATATTACGTCGATATGTACTGGAGTTTGAGTGAGAACAGATCCTTGTTGAAGCACATGGAGGGGTTGCTAGCAAACATTATGTGGGTTGCACTACAGCCTAGAAGGTTCTTCACACCGGATTATGGTCGCCCACCCTACATCAAGATTCAAAAGCATACTACCGGGCCTGTGATGTATGCTAAAGAATAGGCAAACCGTCGAGAAGGGATGAAATGCCACTTCAGCCACAAGTGACACTACAGCCATTTAAGAAATGGGCAATCGACTTCGTCGGGCCTATTGAACCGTGAGAGAAGATGGGCGCGCGCTATATCATCATTGCAGCCGAATACTTGACCCAATGGGCAGAAGCACAGCTAGTTAAGGATTTCACAGCCACAATAGCGGCAAAGTTCTTATTCGAAAATGTTGACCAGGTTTGGGTGTCCTAAGATTCTCATGAGTGATCGAGGAATGCATTTTTTGAACGAAACCATCAGCGCGCTCACTAAGGAATTCCAAATATATCACCAACAGAGCATGCCATACCATCCACAGGAAAATGGGACCATTGGGGCATTCAACAAAATTTTGGAAACCGCACTAACTAAGATCTGCAATGCAGGATGGAATGATTGGTACTTGTGCATCCTTTCTATGCTATGGGCAAACCGAACCATGTGCAAAAACTTGACAGGCCAGACACCATTTCGACTAGTCTATGGTAAGGAGGCTGTGATGCCTATGGAATATATCGTGCCCAACCTATGGACTGCGGCAGCTACAAGAATGGTAGATCATGGGGCTTTGGAGGAAAGTCTCACACAACTCAACGAACTAGACAAAGAACGATTTCTGGTGGGATTTCATCAGCAGGTACAGAAACAGCGCGAGAAAGCATGGTATGATCGCCATGTCAAGGTGCACACATTCAAGAAGGATGACCTTGTATTGTTATATGACAGTAAGTTCGAAAAATTCCCAGGTAAACTTTGTATGCATTGGTTGGGGCCTTATGTTGTTAAAGAAGTAACTGATAGGGGTGTAATTCAGCTAGCTAAGCTCAACGGAGACCCCTTCCCAGGAAGAGTGAATGGAAGTCACCTAAAGCTCTATACGGGCAGGCCGACCACCTGACTAACTGTTCCATAGAGAGTCTCACCGCTCTGACCAGTTGAAAGAGAGCGAGGGACGATAAAGCAATCTGAGGAAAAGATGTGTCGGTATCAGGGTACGTGTATAATTGGCCAATAATTAGGAGTGTGGTTCTGTGGACAGAGCCATGTGGGTGTGCCGCTCCAAGGAATGATGACCATTAATACCACTATTCATGAAAAGATGGCTGCATTATGGCAAAATGGAGCGGGCGGTGGGCAATTAAGATCCATAGTATGAACCAGATATGAAATTATCGACCATAGATTTCACACGGGAAGGTTACACAAGCTAGAACGAGCGGCAATCTGGGCATTTGAAGTTCGCGTGGCTTATAAATCACTATGGGGAATCCGTTGGGCAACCTATGCTTTCAAAATACAGATGGAGATGTTCAGCATCTCTGCACCCGGCAAGCACCTAAAATTAGTAATCTAGCCAAAGGGGGGGCAGGACTCTCTAAGGAGTCTGGTATTTCTAGCTGTGGGTATTCCGCAAGCTGCAGTATTACTAACAAGGGATGTACCAGAAAATAAGGAATGCTAAGTAGAATTGGTCTGGATGTCGTCACCCCGCCTAGGGGTAGGATGGCACGTTATGACGGAACAATAAAAGGATTGACAATCGGTGACCATGGGTGGATATGCAGTTAATAAGTTGCCTCTTATGGTTCTCGACAAGTGGGACCCGACAGACAGTAGCCAAGGTCTCGCAAAATTGCAACATAGGTTGCAGTGGATGGTGCGAAGAGAAGATACGTCGGTCAAAAAGGACTACAGTGGTACTAGGGGGTCTTGTATGTAGCTCCCCCACTCGCACTAAAATCCTCGGAGGGGATGTTCTGTGTTAACCGAGCAGAGCAGAATGAGCATCATCAATTGCAAAGATAGGGTAGAAACACTAAAGCCAAAAAAGCATTACAGGAGACAAGGTAGGAGCAGCTAGATGACAAGTGCCACTCAACAAAAGGTGAACCGCAAAGCCAAGATTGAGCATCTAGCCATGCCAGTAAGTGACTCGGGATGAGTCACGATGATTGTGTTGGGGGACTATTGGGTAGCGCAAGCCTCACAGAAGGAGTATGGGGTGCGAAGCCTAGAATTTTGGGTAATATTAGGGTAAAAGACTCCACGGAAAGCGCGGAGCGCAAATTATAGAAGGTTGAGTCAAAGGGTAGTCTGCCCAAAAATAATGTAAAGAAATAGTAATAGAGCCAGCCCATCGAGGGATCGTGGACCAAGGGAAAGTATAAATACATTAGGGCTCTATGAGGGAAAGTAGTTCTTGGGGAAGATGGAATGTAATGGGTTCTGAAAGGAAATAACTTGAAAGCATCTATAATTCTAAGTTGAGGGAATAGGGTAGAAGGTAGAGGCTCTGCAACTATGTGCACAGAGGCCTGGAAAGTTAGTAGATGTGTGCACAGACCCCTACAGCTGAGTGCGTAGGGTGGATCTAGATGTATTGTTGAAGATTGATAATAAAGATAAGTTTCTTCAGAATTCTGTGTTGATTGCAGCTGTACTCTTTTATGATAAATGAAGTGTTATGTTTTCTGCATTTGCTACGGTTGAATTCATGTCAACTGGATTAATATTGATGTGTGAAGTAACCAAAAGTAATAAATGTTTGCTTAAAGACCATTTTAACTAGATCAAACAAGTAATTCCATTTGAAATAAGCACGATAAGGGTATTTCGATCTGTGCGGATCTAGCATAGTGCGAGGCTACAGAATAGCGCGCGAGCCCCAAACCACATCCAAGACATCCCCAGGGTGCGGAAACCTGGTTCCAACACCCTCTCCTGCTACCTTGAGTGACCTCAGTCCGCGCTTCGCGGACTGTTGCCAAAAGGGCCAGTAGTTGCAGGATTTGTTTGGCTAAAAAATTCTTCCGAACCTGGGTCAAGCCCATATAAGCCAACAAATCCTAAATAATTTCACATGCTAACTATAAAAAGAATACATAGATACCTGAAAGGCACTCTTGATTTTGGACTATGGCACCCTTAGAGTACAAATATTGCCTTGGCAGCATATACTGATGTATATTTGATAGGAAGTTTTGATGATCAAAAGAGTACCAGCGGGAAGGCATCATTCTTATGAAGTTGTCTTGTATCTTGATTAAGCAAGAAACAGTCATTTATATCTATATATA
>APFE031335090.1:191980-212611 GCA_000404065.3 Pinus taeda
ATTTACAATTTAAAACACACAAAAATGTAGAAGCGCAACGCTGACTTTGAGCTGATTTTCCGGTGCCCTCCTGAGGTCCAAATTCATATCTGAGAGAAAGGTTAACTAGCACTTCTAGTTTCCATAACAGTTTTAACTTTTGAAAATGATCTATAGGAAGGCCTTCAAAAATCCATTCTCCCAAGGTCTCTTTAGGAGCGCAGCACTTGTCAAAAAAGGGTTCAGAATGCTAGTTTTTTGCCACTTTTTTCCACTTTTCTCAAAATATGAGCCACCTCTGGAAAATTTGAGAAAATGGGTTTTTATAGGATGGCAAGATATTTCTAAAAATGTATACTTTTCCTAAAACATATTCCTAAGGAAGAAGCGCTTCACTCCTGGAACTACTAAATTTCTGAAATTGGCTTCAAAATTCACAAAAAACCAAAAAAGCTCAAAATTTGCTCAAAATTGACTAGGACCTGTAAAATTATGTATGTTAAACCTTCATAGATGCTTCAGTAAGCATCTCTAAGTTTCCTTCATCCTTTTCTTCCTTTTTGGCTTCTTTGAGCTTGTTTTCAAGCTACTTTACCTTGACATTGGCAATCATGTTTTGAGTCTGGCAGTGGTGTGCCATATGCCTAAGCAGCTAATTGTCTCTATTTGCCTTCTGTAGAAGCTTCTCCAAGTGTTCATTCACCCTTTTGAGCCAATACTCCTTGTCTTGATTGACCTCAAGAGCAATTATATCCTCTAGGTCTAGATCTTCATTCAACAGAATGTGTTCTTCTTCTTCTTGCAATGCCTTCTTTAGGCCCTTTGTTCTTGGCCTTTTCCTCTTACCTTTCCCTTTTGTTCCTTTAGGCTCACTTGACTCAATGACTACTTTTCCTTTTCCAACCTGCTGCAATAACTTGGTTTTCTCTTTTTCCATTAGTAATTGCTTCGCTTTGAGCTAACTATTCTCCTATTCTAGAAATAAAATTATGTACCTTGCTCTCTCCATTTTTACTATGAGCTCTTTGATCTGATAGTATTTATCTCTGATCATTTGCTGCATGCTTGAAGTTTTATCCTCTGCCTCTAAATCAACTAGATCAAATTCATGTTCAACCATGTCTTTATCCCACACTATTGATCCTTGTTTTGTTGATGTAGAAGGCTTGGCCCCTTTCTCACCATGAGAAGCAAACACAAGCCTCTTTCCTCTCTTGTACATCCTGGTCACCTCAGGCTTAGGTGCTTTGGTTTTCTCAATTGATTTGCTAGAGGACCCCACTTCCATTTGTTGTTTTGGTAGGCTAGATGGTTGAGTTGCCACATTAGTTTCATGCTATTTGAGAGTTGTTTCCAAAAAAGTCTCCCAAGTCATACCTTTCTCTGCAAGTTGATGAAGGACTATAGTCTTGATCAGACTATGATGAAAAAGGCTAGGGTATTGCTCCTTGTTCTTCATCTGAATCCTCTCTAACATTTTGGCAATGCTCCTACATAGGTAGTTGCACATATTGAGTGGCTTCTGAGAGGTAAAGTGCATTAGGAGGAAAATATGATAAGCATACAATCTGGAGAATCTTCCTTCACATGTAAAGAACTTCATGACAATCTTCATCAAGGGGGCATACTTCTCCAATAAGTACCTGAAAGGCATAACATGAGCATGTTTTTCCATGTATGGTGTTTTTAAGAAGGGCCTATAATACTCAAGATCTAGGCTCGTTCCCTTGAACCAATATTCACCATTGTCTAGTAGCCCTGTAGCAAGTGAAATGGAGGCCACTGAAAAAGTGAATTCAACACCAGCAAAAACAACACTTTCACCCTTCAACTGAGTTAACACCCAATCTACCCACTGCTCATGAAAACCCACCTCACTCACCTTTTTGCAGAAATCCAAGTAATGTACATCTTCAAAGCACTGTTTGATAAAGGGATATGATTTGATTTCACTGCAATTTGATGGCTCATACCTGAGGATTTTCCCTCCCTTGTGATGTCGTTTCCTCTCTGGTGAAGATTTTTCTTCCATAATGATAGAAACCCTAATAGCGGAAAAATGAGAAAAACTGTGAGGTATGAGTGGAAAATGGAGCGATGGGAAGGTGGAATTTGACAAAATGGTAAGGGAGGTTTGAAAGAGGTGGAAATAAAATATGGAAAGCTGATGAAAATGGGTGCAAAAGCAATGGAGGAGTGATATGCTTGTGAGAAGGAAAAAAACAAAGTTTTTAGTGAAAGTGACCAAAACCCCTAGGAATGAACTAGGGTTTCACTTTTGGAGAGATAAGATTATGTTTGGAGGTTGATTGAATTGTTTAAATAGCTTATCAAACATGTATATAGGTGTAGGTTAACATTTTACATGTTTAAAAACCAAGAAATGAAAATGGCCATCATCAACCTATCATTTTTCATGAAAAATTCACTACAAAACCCTAATTGGAAAAATCATTGGCATGAGATGATTTTGAAAAACAAAGAAGGAAGTGAAATGATGTACCTAGTTGTTGCTTGGCTTAGGAAGCAATGAAATCAGGTTAACAAGCTTAAAAATTGATTTTGGGAGAGATTTGGGTGTTTTCTGGACAATTTGGCCCGAGCACAACGCAGTTAGCCTGAGCGCAATGCCCAAGCACAGCGTAGTGTCCCTGAGCGCAGCGCCGGGCCTCCAAGCACAGCACAGTGTCTCTGAGCGCAACGCCTTGATATTTTTGCCTGTTTTGCCTAAAAAATCGAATTTTTCTCTCTTTTTGGTAGGAGATCTCGATAAACAAGAGTGAATGCGAGGTAAACAAGAAAATTTTGGGGCTTTTGAATTTATATAGGCAAATTTATTTCTCCTTTTAAAAATAAATGGGACACACAAACCTTTGAAAAACTGGTTTTTTCACTTTTGAAAACAGAGTCACCTTTAAAACTAAAACCTGAGCTGTCTTTTCACTTTCCTGAGTACTAGAACTTCTTCTTCTGGAACTTTTCAAACATGATGAATGTGTGATAACTCACAAGTCAATACCAAAGAGTTGCATGTCATGCTCTATTCATTGTTGGATTTATTCATGAAAATGATAGACCTTGGAAACCCTAATGATCTAATGGAGGACTTGAAACTAAATGGAATGATGATGATGATTGTCTAGCCTTTATTATCACACCTTCATAGAAATGTGATAGGTGACCAACGTGAGTGAATTCTCAAAAGACTGAACTTACTCCTAGACCGACCAAACAATGATCAAATTTAACTGTGTAAACCTAGTGACATGACAAAATTTGACTTTGATAGTCCTGAAAAGCATTGTAAAAGCACATTTGATCTAGGTGATAGGCTATCAAGACTAACACTAATAGCAAGTATGATTATGAATGAGAGAATATTAATAGGATAGATTTGATTAGGTCAATATGGCATCCAATGAAATAAAGTGATGAGAGACTAGTGACTTATGAACAATGCTCAAATAAAGATATAATACTTGCAAAATGGAAATAGTTTTTTCAATATACAAGATAGGCAATTGTTGCAAGACAAGTGTCAGTAAAAGATATCAAAATATTATAAGAAAATAGAACTATGAGCAATAAGATTCAAGTACAACTTGCAATAAAAGAAAACTTGTACTTCAAGTAAATATGTTTAAAAGATATTCAAAAGGGAGCAAGCATGAAATTAGCAAGCACAATGATATTAAAGTAGAACTTGCAAGTAAATGATTAGCCCATAGTTGAAATTACAATGACCAATTGAAATGCAAAAGTGAAAACGCTAGATGTTGGATGCAAGACTAAACTATGTGTGATGCAAGAGTCTTGGTTGATTTTAAGTTATATGCCTAAACTATGATGAATGCCTTCTCCTCAATTGTCAAAACTTGTCTTAGAACAAGGTTGTTGGAAGAAGTGTTGGGGAAGGAGGCTATGGCCTCATCAATGATAGCTACCTAGGACTTCTAGCAACCCAAGTGCCTTTGTTCCTATAAGGGACTAGACCATAAGAAAACTACAAGGTCGCCCATTTTAACTGTTTCTTAATGGTCAAGCTCCTTAAATTGAATGGTGGAGAAGGTTTTCCTAAACTTTCTATCAACCAAGCTTAAGCTCAGACATAAATTTTAAGGATGCAAGTCTAAACATAAGATGAAATGCAAATGAGATGTTAATGCAATGCTTCAAGGAGATATAATTATGACAAAATGCTTTAAATAAATAAGATACTAATATGCTTATAATAAAAGTTGATGTAAACACTTTGAACACAAGACTATTAGCTTATGACAATAGCCAATGAAGCAATATGAAATCACTCAATGAAACAAAGCTAGGAATGGAAATTAGATCAAGATTGTTATGATAATAACTCAAATTCCTTAATAGAAAATGTTATTTTTAAGAAACCTTCATCACTTATAGTGAAAATTGGACAATGAAGCACAAGTAATCGATGGCAGATGAGATTGCTAAACAGAAAAATAAAAAGGAAACTTAAAATCTAAAATACAAAAAAGATTATGACAAAAACTTACTCAAATACAATTAAATCAAATAGCCAATATGCAATTAAAATTTGAACCTCAATAAGATTGCTAAACAAAAAATAAAAAAGAAACTTAAAATCTAAAATACAAAAGAGATTATGACAGAAACTTACTCAAATACAACTAAATCAAATAGCCAATATGCAATTAAAAATTGAACCTCAAATCTAACACTAGAACAGATGATGCAATTCAAAAAACTAGATCCATGATGAAATGTAACATGAAACTAGAACTATGCCAATGAAATGAAAGAAACAAGAAAATTAATTAGTAACTAAAGCCTAAAAAAATTAATGAGATAAAATATAGGCTCCAAAAACTTAAGACCAATATAAAGATGAACACTGTGGAAAATCCGAATTCCTCTAAAAAAAAAAACTTACGACCAGTCAAAGAAATAGTTCGGGATTTTAATTAAAATTTGACAAAACTTTAATAATAAATTCCTTAATGTTTGAAACCTTAAGCCCTCACAAATAATTCATTGTTTCCATAAGACGTAAAATCCAGGGATTTTGCACAAGCAGAAGTCTAACATTAACACTTCAAATGATTGTGGTTTTCACAAGAAAATTTAGAAATTGCCTTTAAACAAATAGTTCTCTGCAAAATCGAGCCTGAAAAAACCAACGGTATATTGAAAATTTTCTCCAGGAGTGATTGCAGCCTGCTAAAGAAAATGTCAATTTATTTCCTGAAACCACAAACAAAATTTTAATTTAAAATCCTTCAATTCAGTGGATAAGAAAGGTCGCCTTAAACTTGCGGCTTCACCCAAAGATATCTCGGATCTGCAAAATGTATGAAACCAAAGTGATATCCTTCGAGATTTCATTTTGTTTTTTCTTAATTTTATGAATGAAAAACCCCAAGAAATCTGATTTAAAAGCAAGTTAAAAACCCTAATTTGCTAGATCTAAGCCTCATAATGAAGACTGTTTGCCCAAAAAAGATTAATAAATCATTCCAAAACCATTTAAAACCCAACCGTGGAGGAGAATGAGGGTTTTGTGGCTTCAGAAAGATTTGATTTCTCAAGCAAAGACATCTGCAAAGAAAATCAAATAGAAAATCCCAAACAAAATGCTCCAAGCCAAGCTGGATCTTCAAGAAATAACAAGGAAAACCCCCGAGAAATATCTACAATGAAATTATATATATATATATATATATATATATATATATAATGAGTTATATTTGTAAAAAATATTTACTAATGATTTACAAAGTTACAAGCAATGAGTTTTAATTAGCGAGATCTGAGTAAGAGAAATTTGAAGATAAATATTTTTGTGTGAAGCAAATTGCAAGAAAACTTCCATAAATTTAGAAATCCTACTATGGGTTCTCAATTCTTATCATGAGTAGTTGGTTGACTCAAACAAGAATGTCCCTAAGTGCCTAAGATTTGATTAAACAAAATAGTTTCTACACACTTTAGAGAAATAGATTAGGTCTATATGGATTGGATAGCACATATATGGATTGGATAGCACAGTGAGATGGAAGTCTAGTGGTTCAAATAAGAATCTACTAGATTTGCCTATTCTAAATTGTTTCCCCAATCCAAATAATGGTGCAAGGTAACTATACACCAATAAATCCAAAAGACAATAGAAATAACAATTAAAAACACTAGTACAATATTTAAGCACAATAGATCATAATGATATTACCATAGTAGACTGAAGAATAACATCATATCTTTGTCAAGACTTTCTTTTATTACTGAAGAAAATATTACAAATCCATCAAAGCTTCCTTACCCACGAGCTTGACTATAATGTGTTCAAACGAAGAGCCTTGAGCTCAATTTATAGAAAAAAATGAGAGTAGTTGCACAAATTTGACTTGATCCTAATAAAATTGCTAGTTAGAAACTTGATCCGTGTCAAAACAAACTCATCCCTTGATTTGGAGGAAAAAAATTTAATTCCTTGCAGATGGAGCTAATCTCGAACCAAAAAATATTTTTCCTCGAAATTTTCTCCTTCGATTTAACAACCGTGGACCAAAAAATTCAATTTTCTTCAAATAATTTTTTTTCTCCCTGGCCCACCGAATTTTTCTAGGATTTTTCCTTGCTTGATTTATGGAGATTTCGTTTTTGGAAAGTGCACATGACTTTTTTAATATTTTTCACTTGGAGAGAATTTTATTTTTCTCTCATTTTAATTTTATGACCATTTTCTGGCTAATTATTTTGTCTTTTTGCCGCAAAATAAAAATAATGACTCTAGAGGGATTTAAACATATTTTTCCACCCTCAAAGTGTGCCTAGATAAAAAATTTATGGGTTAAGGTGTAATTTAAATATGCATACCCCCTATTCAAGTCCCACTAGCACAACCAATTGAGGATGGACCTCGTTAGAAAGGTGACCCAAGATCAAACCTCATGGAGCTTGTTGCGCCCGTGCTAGGGCAAGGAGACATGCTAAAAATATAGTCATCTTAGGACTAGTGTGGCCCAGGCCGGGTGCGATCACTGGGTGACTTTGATGGATTAGATGCCCCTGGGTCGTGATTTCTCAAGCCACAAGGCAAGTCTGGAGGATCATAGACAACTTGAAAAACAAAAACAAAAAATACTCATACCCCCTAGAACTTCTCTAAACATCACTTTTTTACATCTTCACATCATATATTACATAAAATCCCATTCATAATGGGGGATTTTGACAATTAAAAATAAACCTCTAGACACAACCAAATTCTGTGAGACTTTAGACATGAACTAGCACAGCATTATACATCAACTCTATACACTACGACTCACTTAAGATTGTTTGAAACCTTTGAGAACCACTGGGGGCGTGGAGGGGGGAGGCAGGGGGTGGGGGTGAATCAGTAGTGTGACTTCTTTACAATTTAACCAATTATTACTTCACATATTGAATCATGCATATAACCCACAACATATTTTATCATCACATGAATATAATAATGTAAGGCGTTAAATCAAACAACCATGAGAGAAACAAAACAATTAAAAAAACAAAACAATTAAAAAAAAAAAAAACACACACACAAGAAACACAATATATCTAGTGGAAAACCCTTCACCGAGAAAAAACCAACCTTATTGTTTTTGTGTTGCTCTGAGTATTCTATTAAGCAAATATAGTCTTTTTACATAGATTCTTAACTCTGATCATCTAGGATACTCGACCTCATATTGATTTGGATTTAAACAAGAACGTAACAAATTACAGATATAACCATACAGATAGAGATGCAGCAGAAATAATATTTCATTTCATTACTGTAAAATACTGAAATATGCTTACAAACAGAAATGGAAATAAACTAGCTAGGGCGATGGTAACTTATCTCTGAGAAGAGATGTGGCGGCTACATGCTTTTGAACTATGTTACAATGAGGCCCAAAGGCCTATTTACTGTGTACCAATCAACAGAAAACCTTAAACATCCAAAAATCTAACCCTAGAAGATGAAATGCCAAACTGTGGGCCCTATTTGGGTAAATTGGAACATCAACTTCCCAGAGTCATAAATTTGGTATACGATCATTGTTTGATGCGCATAATACCTCGTTAGAAAGATCTATCCGAGAAATACAACTTTGGGAAGAACAACATCAATCCATGGACCCATGTTGCTCCCATTTTCCCAGAAAAAAAATCGTTTAGGGCCTCAAAATGGCTCTGGAAGTTCAAGACCCGAAAAACTGCTAAAAATAGTAAATTGTGCTACAATTAAGGAAACTGAAAAGTTGAAAGAAACAATGGTGGGGGTCCAAGTGGACTTGGCAGGTGGCCACCAATATCCACCTGGATCATTCCTCCCCCCCAAGGAAGCAATGGTTCCCATTGCGTTGAGTTCCTCCATGAGATGAGGAAACTTCTGTTGAACTTGGTCCCTGGTGAACCACTTGCCCTGGTGAAGGAGTTGGCCTGCTTTGACAACTCGATATAGTTGGATATTTTGTTGGTGAGTGTGCTTGATCTGTATTTCCATGATCCAATCATTTGCAGCTTGTTCCATGCAATCTAGATTTAACTCTGTGGGTGTGAGTTGTTCTGCAATGTCGAATGTGTCTAGTAATGGTGGAAAGTGTGGTCGAAGGCGGTCCACATTGAACACTGGGTGCATGCCAAGGAATGAGGGAATGTTGAGCTCAAGTGTATTGTCTCCCATAGCCTTGGTAATGGTGTAAGGAAAATATCGAAGGGTATGAGTTTCTGATAGGCTCCGGTAAGGCGTTCCTTTTTCAAATGTAGCCAGACTTTGTTGCCCACCTGAAACTTGTGTGGTACCCGATGTTGATCATGTCGTTGCTTGTACTTGGCATTTGATTTCTCCAGAATGTCGTGGACCTGCTAGCGAATATGTTGGATGTTCTCAATGAATTTGTTTGCCTTATATGTTTCGGACTGGACATGAGTCGAATTTGTGTGAGTAGTTGTAAATGGCATGGCCACATCAATGGAACATAGTGGCTGGAATCCCAAGCCCACCTGAAAAGGGCTGTGGCGAGTCGAGTTGTGGAGAGCCTAGTTGTAGCTATGCCAGACATAGGGGAGGCTCTCATCCCATGTGCGTGGATTCTTTGAGTTGTACATGCACCAAATGTGTATGATCATCCTATTGACAAGCTCTATCTAGCCATCAGTGTGAGGATGGAAGGTTGTGGACTTAGTGAATTTGGTGTCCAACATCAACCAAAGACTAGACCAAAATGTATTGAGGAACCTGTTGTCTTGATCTAAGATCATAGACTGTGGGATCCCAAAGTGTACCCACACTCATTCAAAGAAGAGTTTAGAAGTGGCTTCTACTGTGATATTCTTCTTGCAGGCTGCCATAATGGCCATCTTCAATAACCTGTCAATGACCACAAAAAAATAGTCATTTCCATGCTTAGTAGAAGGAAGCCCCGACATGTAATCCATGCAGATGGATTCCCAAGGTCGACTAGGGGTAGGCGGCGGGGTATAGAGGCCTTGCTTCTTGATGGTCAGTTTAGAAATGGTGCAAGCAGTGCATGATCTGATGTACTTCCCAACATCCTGTCGAAGATTCAGCCAATAGAAATACTTTTGCAGTACTGTCACCATTTCTCGACCCTGAAATGCCCAGCAGCCCAATTGTAGTGTGCTTCCCGAATCATCTTGGCACGCTCGTTTGAAGGAACACAAAGGTGACCTAGGTGGCATAACAGGGCATCCTGGAGGTGAAAATATAGAACATGCTGACCCTCCAAGAGTGTCTGGTATGTGTGGTCGAATTTTGGGTCACTTTTGTAAAGTGGCTAATGAGAAGTCTCGTGTCCACAGGAGTTGAGCACGGTGGTTAACGCCATGATCGATAGTCGATTGAGGCAATCTGCAACATTATTGGTGTTGCCCTTCTTATACTTGATATTCAAAGGGAACTGTTGCAGGTATGTGGACCACTTTTGATGGCGATCATTCTGCAATTTCCCTTGGGTCTATATGAACTGTAGGGGTCGGTGGTCTGTGTGGATGACTATTTTCTTCCCCAAAATTTAATGCTTCCATCATTGGCATGCCTGCATAATGGAATACATCTCTTTGTCATAAGTGGGATACTTTCGAACTGTTTCTGAAAGTGTCTCACTGTGATATGCCACTGGATGCCCATGTTGAGTAAGAACTACCCCAATAGAATAGTCAGAAGCATCTGTCTCGACCTAAAATGGTTGTTGCAAGTCTGGTAATGCAAGCACTGTGCCGAGCAGAGGTGATATTTCAACTCGGTGAATGCCTTCTGTTGAGATTCATACCAAAATAATTTTGCTTTCACTCCTCCCTTGGTGTCTTGACTCAAGGTCCAAGTGATATGAGAAAATCCCAACACGAACTTGCAGTAGAGGTTGCCAAGACCTAGAAAACTACTGAGCTCTGTCATAGTGGTTGGAGATGGCTAATCCCGAATGACTTGGATCTTCGTTGGATCCACATGCACCCCCCATTCATCAATAATGTATCCCAAATATTGAACCTGGGTCATGCCAAAAGTACATTTCTCCAAATTGGCACATAACTCGTGTCACTGTAGTGTTTGGAGAACCTATCGGATGTGGTGGAGGTGCTCTTCCCACCTCTGGTTGAAGATCAGTATGTCATCCAAGTATACCACAACAAATGAGTTGGTAAATGGCTGCAAGATGTCGTCCATTAGCCTCATGAAGGTTGTAGGATCATTCGGCAATCCGAAAGGCATAACCAACCATTCGAAAAGGCCCTCCTTGGCTTTGAAGGTAATCTTCCACACATCAAAAGGTTCGATTGGTAGTTGGTGATATCCTGACTTCAAATTGATCTTGTTGAAATATTTTGCCCCCTTCAGTTGATACAGGAGATCATCAATCCATGGGATCAGATACCTATTACTGAGAGTGATCTTGTTCAACGCCCGATAGTCAATATAGAGTATCCAAGTCCCATCCTTCTTCTATACCAACAGGATCAGGCTCCCACAGGACAATGAACTTGGATGGATGTGACCTTTTTGCAGCAACTCCTGAATCTGCCTCTTGATTTCATCGTTCTCCATAACAGAGCGCCAATAGATTGGTCGACTGGGCAACAGCACACCTAGGGTCAGATCGATGGAGTTCTTAACCTAACAGTGCAAAGGAACTCCTGTGGGGGAGGTTAAGATGTCCTCATACTCCTCCATGACCTTGTACATCTGTATTTTTCGTGCGGACGGGCCCTATCTGGAGGTCGTGGCCACCATCTTCTTCTTTCCTTGAGGGTGTATCAATAGGAAAACAAAATTGCCGGTTTTGGAAATGAGTTTACTGCATTGTTTTGTAGTAACCAAAGAGATGGCGGTATGTGATGCTACCTCTGGTATCCTGTATAACTTATTTCCCAAAGTAACAATAACAGCACAGGGCCTTGATTCATACATAACATGTCGCTTCCACAAGTATGGTTGTCCTAATAATACATCACAAACATCAAGGGGAGCAATGTCACACAATACCTCATCTGTGAAGGACTTGATGTTGTATGGAAGGTGACACAGTTGGCTCATGCAAAGATCCCGTCCTTAGTGAAGCCACCTGATGTTGTATGGTTGTGGATGTGATGTGGTCAATAATCCCAACTGCTTCACAAACTCTGCTGAAATGAGGTTCTTTTGGCTTCCACTGTCGAAAATGAACTGTAGCGAGGAGCCCTTTAACCACATCTGAAAGTGGAAGAGATGCTCCTCCTCCCCTGGATCTTCGAGTTCCAACTTATGGATCTTCATGGTGGCAACAGTGGCGTTTGGCTCTACCTCGATAATCTGCTTCCCTTTGTCATTCCCTTTGTCAGGTTCTGACTCAGAGTCGGAACATGCATCTGATTTTGAAACCTTTAGTACAGCCACTAGTGACTACTTGGCCTGACACTCACTTGTGTTGTGAGTGGAGCTCTTATGGAACTCACACCACTTTCTCGTGTCCTTTTTCGACTTCGTAGCGCTGTTCTTTTCTTGCAACTTTGGTGGGTTGTCTTGGCTCGCCCCACCTTGGCTTTGTCCTTTGTTCTGTAGTTTGGGGGCACCTTTCCCTTGCTTCAGATTCATAGATCCAAAGTCTCGCTTCTTCTGTTTAAACTTTTGCTCGATCTTGACAGCATATCAGTATGTCGTGCCGAGCGAGGAGATGTTCAGGAATTCTATTTCTTCCTAGATGTACGTATGCAGGCAAACACGTTATTTGAGTACCAAATGCTGCTCTGAATCCTTGATACCCAACTTTGTGTGAAGGGCATGGAAAATATTGGTAAACTCTGGCATGTCTTGGTCCCTTCCTTGCCGCAGCGTGGTCCACTTTATGTATTGATCCTCATAGCTTCCGACAAGGTAGTACTACTCCTTAATGGTAGTCTGGAATGAATTCCAAGTGGGTGCGGTTGAAAACAGTGAGGCTGTATTTTCATCCTTCTGATCGCAGTAGGTTTCCCACCAGTCCTTGACGTGGGGGGTGGCTTTGAGAAGAGCGAAAGTAATCTTTTCCTGGCCGGAAAAATCATGAACAGAAAAACACCCTTCTAGCAGATTTAACCATTTATCTACGGCATCTGCATCTATCGGGCCCTCAAATATGGGAATTTCAAAGTTAACTTGTACCTTAAAGGGTGTGGCACTTCTAGAGTAGCTGCTGGAAGTAGATGTGTCGCCCCTGGGTAGCCGTTGAAGGATTTGGGCAAAGTTGTCCATCATCGCGTTCCTTTATCACTCGAGGGCCTCTTCAAGCAAGATTTTGATAGGATCTCCTACCTCGTCGCCTTTCTTTTCATCTGCCATAGGAGGTCGTCAAGATTTGTGAAGCTGGTCTTGCAAAGGTTCGACCAATTCAAGCCCTAACTCCTTATATCCCGACCTCGTTGTGGACATGCAACGAAATACAGAGAAAGAGCAGACCGCTCTGATACCACTGATCCAGATTTAAACAGGAACACAACAAATTACAAATATAACCATACATATAGAGATGCAGCAGAAATAATACTTCATTTCATTACTATAAAATATTGAAATATGCTTACAAACAGAAATGGAAATAACTTAGCTAGGGTGATGGTAGCTTATCTCTGAGAAGAGATGTGGCTGCTACATGCCTCTGAACTGTGTTACAATGAGGTTTGAAGGCCTATTTATTGTTGAGAAACAATGGAAAACCCTAAACATCCAAAACCCTAACCCTAGAAGATGAAACACCAAATTGTGGGCCCTGTTTGGGTAAATTAGTACATCAACTTCCCGGGGTCATAACTTTGGAATACGATCTTCGTTTGACATGCACAATATCTCATTACAAAGATCTATCTGATAACTACAACTTTGGGAAGATAAACATTGGTCCATAGACCCATGTTACTCCTATGTTTCCCAAAAAACGTCGTTTAGGGCCTCAAGATGGCTCTGGAAGTTCAGGACCCGAAAAACTGCTAAAAATAGTAAATTGTGCTACAATTAAGGAAACTGAAAAGCTGAAAGAAACAATGGTGGGGGTCCAAGTGGACTTGGCAGGTGGCCACCAATATCCACCTTGATCACATATACAATCCACTGACTCCAATCAGCCTGGAGACTCGGTTCTATTGATAAGCTCAGAAGACTATGTTCTCCACATATCTATGGACAGCCATCTGTTGAAATCCACCACAATCAATTGATCCTCGCCCAACTCCGATTGGACTATCCAACTACCATTGGATTGATAAATTTTTCCTTTCATTGAAACTTCGCAATCATTTCTCGACATCCACGAAGTCACAGCTCCTCTACTCTACACAGACCTCGTTTCATCTATTTTCAAACTAGATCCCAAGACTTTCTGCTCAAATCAATCTAATTTTTCAATATGACCTCTAGTAGCAAGACATCATATATCAATTACAATAATACCACAAATATGTGCTCTCAACTCTAGAAAAATAGTGTCCACATCAAATATGAATACCATCAACCCCTCGCATCAATATAATGTTGCATAATACAATTAACACCGTAAGAAACTATGACTATGTGCCAAACGCATCACCTTCTCCTGCAAAAACAAATGTGAGCGTCACCAACAAAAAACTATCCAACAACGTACAAAATCTCTCTAAACAATCTCTACTCCAGCAAGATCAAATATGATCTATTATGCAGCATGTTTCAGTTCTGCTCCATTCTCCACCATTAACACTCGCTCACTGAAGCATCTATTCTCTCTAATAGATCTGAAACATAATCACTCTTTCCAACCTTCTCTTACACATATAAACTCAACATCCATCATCACAGATCTCCCAAGTGATGAATATAAAATATCTAGGGAGAAATTTAGCTTGGGGTTAGGATCAAGGGTGCAAAAATTGGACCAAATCAATTCACTAATACCACTACTTGTGCACTAAATTAATTCACATCATTGGAGGAGCTTTTCAAACCATTCTCGGCCTTTACAACTAATTCTATAAGTTGTGAGGAATTTCCTTGCCAATTTTCTTCTAATTTACACAAGGAATACAGAGAAAATCTCATGAAAATCCTCAGTCGCACACATAACACTGGTTGAACTCAACTGGAACCTTCAGTCGCTCCCATAGGCATGTATTCCAGCAACTGGAGCCTTTCAGTCGCTCCCATAGGCTTGGCTCCATGCGATTAGGGAAAAGGATGAATAAAAACACCAAGCCTTTAGCTTAGAACCTATGCCCCTATTGGATGCTCTTCTTGAGCTCTTGTACATTCCTCCAAACCTTTGACATAGCCTCTAACACATATTCAAGTGGATCAAACATGTCTCCTAAGTGTCACTGCTAGTTTGACCAAGAAGGTCAACAAACAAGGTTGGCAAGAGTTCCAGCAAGTCCTCCACTCTCCAACAAACTTCTGCACAAGTTGCAACACCTTTGAACTGACGTTGACACCTCTACAACATCATGATCATCATCATCATGAGGAAAACACACTATTGCCATGAGTCATCTCCATTAGCATAAGCATGAATACCTAGATGAACCTAGTTTCTAACTCAACTAATGTGCCATCAACCATCAACGATACCAATGTTATCATTTGTCCATCAATACATCACAAGGATGACACCATAAGGTGACATCAATTCCACCACAATCATCTCAATTCTAACTCAACTAATTGTACCCATGCTACAATGAAGGCATCCAAATATCATCTAGTCTACAAGGGTTGAAATCAATGCCAACATGAGCTATCTACCATCATGAACCAATGCCAACATCAGCTAGTTGGATCCATGCACATCATAACGCGAACAATCTCCCCCTTTGGCATTGGTGGCCTATACAGGAGTTGAAGAAGAGAATCCAACAGGTGGCAGAGGTTCTGAGCTGAAGGGTCGGTGTTTTTCTTCATCATTTTCCCCAATCGCATGGATCCAAGCCTATGGGAGTAACTCAAAGGCTCCAGTCACTGGTAGATAGGCCTATGGGAGCAACTGAAGGTTCCAGTTGAGTTCATCCAGTGTTATATGTGTGACTAAGTATTTTCATGATATTTCTCTTCATTCCTCGCATAAATCAGAAGAAAATTAGCAAGTAAATTCCCAGAGGCTTCTAGAATTATTTGTAAAGGTTGGGAATGGTTTGAAAAAGTATGCCAATGATGTGAACTCGTTTATTGCACAATTAGTGGTATTAATGTATTGATTTGGTTCAATTTTTTCACCCTTGATCCTAACCCCAAGCTCAATTTCGCCCTACATGTTTTATATTCATCACTTTGGAGTTGTGTGATGATGGATGTTGAGTGTATGTGTAAGAGAAGGTTGTAAGGATTTATTATGCTTCATACCTATTAAAGAGCCTAGATGCTTCAATGAGTGATTGTTAATGGCAAAGAATGAAGCAGAACTTAAGCATGTTGCAGAATAGATCAGATTTGATGTTGTTGGAGTAGAGATTGTTTGGAGATATTTTGTATGTTGTTGGATAGTGTTTTTGTTGGTGACTCTCACATTTGTTTTTGCAGGAGTTGTTGATGCATTTGGAACATAGCCATAGTGTTTTATGATGTTAATTATATATGTAGCATTATGTTGATGTGAGGGTTTGATAGCATTCAGATTTTATGTGGCCACTATTTTGCTAGAGTTGAGAGCACATATTTGTAATATTATTGTGATTGATACGATGATGTCCTGTTGCTAGAGATCGTATTACAAAACTAAATCGATTTGAGCATAAATTCATGGGATCCAGTTTGAAAATAGATGAAAGGAGTTCTTCATAGTGTAGAGAAGAAATTACTTCATGAGAGAGGAGCAGTGATATTGAAGCTTCAGCGAAAGGAACAGTTCCTCCATCCAATCAGAGTTGGGTAGTCTAATTAGAGTTGGGTGAGGATCGTTGATTGTGGTGGCCTTCAGTAGATGGTAGTCTCTAGATCTGTGTGAGAACAGAGTCTTCCAAGCTAATTAGTAGAATTGAGTATCCTCATTGATTGGTGTTGACCTATTGTGTATGAGGTCGAGTCTCCTCGTTGATTGGTGTTGGCCTATTGTGTATGAGGTCGAGTCTCTAGGATGATTGGATTCAACTAACTATGTAATATACAAATTGCTTGACATTATATAAATTCAGAGCAGAGCAACAACAGCAAGGGTGGTTTTTCTCCTGGAAGGGTTTCCACTAGAAATCTTGTGTCTTATGTGCGATGACGTTTTTTATGGTTGTCATTTGATGATTTTCTCTTAGTTCGTGCTACTTATATGTTTACTTGTTTATCATTTTCATGCACATGGTATATATTAAGTTGCTAACAAGTGTGTGATTTAGTAAAAGTAAATTAAGGGAAAATTTTGTGAATAAGTCATTGATATTCAATGAATGCATTAGAACATTATTAGCCATATGAACAGTAAACAAGTGCAGTAAAAACAGAATAGATCATCACACATAAGAAGCACACATGAACACCATGATATAACGTGGAAACCCAATGTGGGTGAAAACCACCTGCTGCAATTCATCTCTATCTTCTTTTAATAAGAAAATTCTTTTTACAATGGTTCTGTATTGGTGCAGTCCTATACCAGTACGCAGGCTTCTACCTGCAGAAGGCTACAACCTTCTCTCATTCTCCAAACTCTCCTGGAAGGGAGCTACAACCCCCTTAGCTCTTGTACTAGCTGATGTACTAGTACGTAGGTGCTAGCCTACAAAAGGCTACAACCTTCTCTTTTCTTCCAGGGACCACGTTTCATAAATTTTTAGACTAGATCCATAAATATAAAACAATCACCACTGCTATACAATCATCAACTATACCTGCATCATCAATCTCTAAATCACCCAATACTGAATCACTGAAACCCTATCATCAAAACACAGTTACTAGAACACAGACCAGAGACGAGAACTCTGCAACAACCACTAGAACCAACAACAACATGAAATATCAAAACTCATAATGTATACGCTACTTGACCGTGTCTAACCAGCGTGTATATGCCTTTTCACCAGAGAGAACCCACGTACAGATCTAAAAATAATTACTTATACCTTCGTTGCTATTTCAACTTCAGATATACCCAGAACATAAAATATAAAGGATAAGACATGTGTCAGTATTCAGATCTATCCATGATCATACCATATAATGATAAAGCACTTTAATCTTCATGATCCCAGTCCATCAACCTTTGTCAACCGCTTAGGTGCCTCCTTGATTCAGATCGAGCAAAGCATCACAAACCCATACTAGTTCTCACACTTCATCAAATATTCATCACTTGTACTAACACCCCCCTTGGCCTAATGATCTTCTCCTTATATAGGTTTAGGCGTCTCTCAATACCATGGTCCAAAACCATGTAGAACCAATACCTTGGACCTAATAACTGGGGTCAACATTTCGGAAGAGATACCATGGACCAATACCAAAATACCATGGACCAAATGCCACAGACCAAAACTTAGTTTTCCAACATGTACACACCTTTCCTTCTGTGAACCTGCATGTGTATGTATACGTGTCTTATGTTCTGCTCATCCGCGTGTATACGCACTTTCATCAAGGTTAACCTGTGTATACCTCTCTCTTGACCTACTGTATTATGATCCATCATCTGATTGAGTTACCACCAAGGACAACACTTATATCATACCTCTGAGTGAGTTTCCATCAAGGACAACACCTGTATCATAATGCCAACACCCCCCTCTTAGTAGTGCTCAAAGTTTTCCAAAAATTGGTACCATAGTCGGTGATCTTTAGTAAAGCTTGAACGCTTGGAGAGTAGATCATAAATCATGGCCACAAGTAAGAAGAGGATGTCTCAAAAGACAAAGAGTTTGAAGGAAGAAAATCAATCCATTGCAAAAGAAGCTGCAAATTGTGAAATCTCATCCAAATCAGATGTGTCACAAGGTAATATTTTAAATTTATTTCTGAATTATGGTTCTGATGATTCAATTGAGTTACATAGCAAAAAATAAAATGGTGTTTCTATTATTAAGGTTGAGTATGAATCAGAAATGGTTGTAATAAAATAATTAGCTACTCAAGTGCATATTCTAATAGCTGCATGTAGATATCATAATAAATTGTTTCATATTTGTGATAAGAAGGATGAAAATATCAAGGAGGAGCTCACTACCTTGAGGACCCAATTGGCAGACTCAAAGAGAAATGAAGAAGTAATGTGTAGCAAGAAAAAGGAAAAGAAATATTATGTAGAAGCACTCAAAAATGTAGGAGATAAATTGAGAAAGAAAATTGAAGAAAAATATTGGTAGCTTGAAAAGGTCAAGAGAAGCATAGAAATGAAAAAAATCTAGCTCTAACCTTCAAAGAGGACATGCAAGTTTGGATGTAGGAAAGATTAACATAATAGATTCAAAGAATCCTACAATGAAGATTGTGAGCAGTCATGACAATATTGGAGAGAAGAGATAGCAAATTCATCACTAGCAGAAAATAAGAGAATTGAAAGGAGCTTCTTTGTCAAGAAGATTATACACTCCTAAATTTGATAGTAGCTGTCAGACCAGGGAATAACTCCACAAAACAAATCAATTCATATTATTCCTTCAGGTTGGTCTTTATTATATACATGAGGGAGACTATTCACTTGATCTCCCGATGACTGTTCATATTCTCCATTATTTATTTACATCAATTTTAGTTATTCACTCAATCCTGATGATTAGGTGTCAACATTCCCCCCCCCCCAATCTGAAGGGATGTTCGTGAGTCCAAGCATCGTTCTAAATCTTTCAAGATTTTCTCTTCCAAGCGCTTTGGTGAAGATGTCTGTAATTTTCTTATTCGTGGAACAATGGCGGAGATGGATTGTTTTGGCCTCAACATGATGTTGAATTAGATGATATTTAGTATTGATGTGCTTCATTCGATCATGGAACTTTGGGTTCTTGGCCAACTTTATTGCAGAGGTATTTTTCCAATCATGGAGTGGAGTTGATATTGTATCTTTGTTTTACCCTACAAATATTCAACGAATTTCCTGACCAACACAATTTATTTTGTTCCTTCAGCTGCTGCCACATATTCTGCTTCTGTTGTGGAATTTGTTGGAACTGATTGTTTGTGTGATCTCCAGGAGACAGCTTCTGATCCAAGACTCATAGCATATCTTGAAGTAGATACCCCAATTTCTTTGTCTCCATCAAAGTCTGAATCAGAGTATCCAATGAAGCTGAAGTCGTCCATCTGTGTATACTTGATTCCAAAGTCTTGAGTTCCCCTCAAGTACCTTAGAACTCTTTTGCAGTAGACCAATGTCCCTCACAAGGCTTTTGCATAAACCTGGAGAGGATTCTAACAGCAAACAAAATGTCTGGTCTGGGAGTAGTTAGGTAGTTGAGACTTCCTCAAGCTATCTATACTTTGTTGCATCCTCAAATTCTTTTCCTTCAATAGATGTGAGCTTCAAGTTTTGTTCCATTGGAGTAGTAAGAGGATTGCATTTTGTCATGCCAAACCTGTTCAACAGATCTCCAATGTGCTTCTTTTGAGAAAGAAATATGGACTTCAGATGTTGATTTACTTCAATACCAAGATAGTAATGAACATAGCCAAATCAGTCATTTCAAAACTTTTCCCCAATTCTTTCTTTATGGATGCAATGTAGCTTTCATTGTTCCCTGTCATCAAAAGGTCATCTACATATACCAGAAGATACACAACTGTTTTTCCAACTTTCTTGACAAATAAAGTTGCATCATCAAGATCATAATGTTTGAAATTGAGTTTCAGAAGATGCTCAGTAAGTTTTTCATACTAGGCTCATGGTGCTTGTTTGAGGCCATACAAGGACTTCACAAGTTTGCATACTTTATGTTCATGTCCTTTCACAGCAAATCCTTCAGGCTGGGACATAAAAACATTCTCTTTTAGATCTCCATTCAAAAAGGCAGTTTTTACATCCATTTGATGGATTTTCCAACCGTTCTGAGCTGCTAGTGCAAAGAGTGTCCGGATGGTGGCCCATTTTGCTGTGGGGGCAAAATTTTCCTCATAATCGAACCCTTCCTTCTGTGCAAAACCTTTTGCCACAAGCCTAGCTTTGTGCTTGTCAAGTGAGCCATCAGCTTTGTACTTGTTCTTGTAGATCCACTTGCAGCCAATTG
>APFE031335090.1:248500-260573 GCA_000404065.3 Pinus taeda
ATGATGATGACGGAAGGACTTATCCTAGGACACTATATTTCAGCAGCTGGCATTCAGGTAGACCCAGCCAAAATCCAAATACTTTTGCTTATTCCTACTCCCACCACTCAAACAGAGGTAGTAGTTTTCTTGGATTTTCTAGTTATTACAGAAGGTTTATTGAACATTATTCACGTATTGTTGCACCTTTATATGCACTAACTGGTAACGTTGATTTTCTTTGGACAGAAAAATGTGAACGTACTTTCAAGGATCTGAAGAAGCTCGTATCCACAGCCCCAGTCCTTCGAGGACCAAATTGGGATTTGCCATTCCAGATATCGTCTGATGCCTCAGATACAGCGATTTGAGTGGTCATTGGGTAGGAAGAGGATAGAAAACCATATGCAATTTATTACATTAGCAAACATTTATCCCCTGTTGAATTAAACTACATTGTTACTAAAAAAGAATTTCTAGTTGTAATACATGCTGTCAATAAGTTCAGACATTATATTACTGGATATCATGTTATCTTGTACACAGATCATTCTGCCATAAAATATTTAGAAAACAAGCCTATCACAAATGGCAAAATAACTAGATGGCTAATTTATTGCAGGAATTTGATATTACAATCAAGGATTGACCTGGAAAAGAAAATCATGTAGCCAATTTTCTCTCAAGAATGTCAAAGCCAATTGATGCAGAAGCAGTTGAGGATCAATTTCCAGACGAGCATCTGTTTTTTGTGGCTGTTTAAACACCCTAGTATGTTGATGTTGCCAATTACCTAGCAGTAGGTAAGCTACCAAAGCATCTAACCCCTACTGAACGGAAACAGATTGTTCAGTGGAGTACTCGATTTTCTTGGATTGGGGGCTATTTGTTTCACACTGTGGCAGACATGCATGTCAGGGGATGCGTTCGAGAGGATGAAATTTTTGACATTTTGAAAGCCTGTCATGACGGACCATGTGGTGGACATTTCGCCGATCACAAAACTGGACATAAAGTGCTACGAACAGGGTATTATTGGCCCACGATTTTCAAAGATGCAAAGAAATTTGTCCAAGCCTGTGACAGTTGCCAGAGAGTAGGACGCCCTGGTCAGTCTGATGAGATGCCTCTAAAACCACAGCTAGTCATCAAACCATTCGAGTGATGGGCTCTTCATTTCGTTGGACCAATCAACCCATCATCAAACCAGAAAACATATATTTTGGTAGCAACAAAATATGTCACCAAGTGGGTTGAAGCAGAGGCATTTCCAAGAGATACAGAGGACTCTATCATACAGTTCTTGTTCCATCCATTTGTACATTATGGCCTTCCAAGAGGGATAATTACAGACGATGGACCACAGTTTGTTGGGAACAGAATAGCTGCAACACTCAACAACTATCATGTCCAGCATAAAATCACTACTCCATACCACCCACAGGCAAATGGGCAGGTAGAAAGCAGCAATAAAATAATAGAAGCAATCCTAACGAAAACCGTTGCATCACACAGACGCGATTGGGCTGCCAGGCTACCTGAAGCATTGTGGGATTACAAAACAACATGGAGAAGTACCACTGGTTACTCACCTTATCAACTAGCGTTTGGAAAACAACCCATTTTCCCCATAGAATTCGAAATCCAAACATTACGAATAGCACAGGAAGTTGGCTTAGATCTAACTGAGGCACAGATTAATCGACTACAGCAGATCAATAAACTGGACGAAATTAGGCTCTCTGCAATTCAAAACACTGCTCTGATCCAGCAGTAGAGAGCTAAATGGCATGATGCTCTCATTAAAAATAAAGTCTTCCACGAAGGAGACTGGGCTCTTTTGTACGACTCCAAGTTTCAGGACTTCCCCCGGAAACTCCAGACTCGTTGGTTGGGACCATATGAAATCCAGAAAGTACATGACAATGGTACCCTTATTCTAATCACTATTGATGGTTTTGGATATGCCTTCAAGGCAAATGGCCACCGAGTTCATCTCTATCGCAAACCACTCACTCGGGAGTCCTTCTTCCAGCAGCTACGCCAAGATTCGGATATGGAGATTTTGGGGGAGGAAGAGAAGTCTTCCTCGCCTGTAATTCATTAAGGAATTTACTTCTTTTTATAGTTTGTACATAATTTGTTTTCTTGAATCATTTTTGTACATATTTTTGAATCAACGTTTTGTTGTTACTATTTCTGTTGTCCCTTTTTTTCAAAAGAACAACATTTTCTTCTAGCTGTTCCTTTTTCAAAAGAACAACCCCTTTTGGATCAGCCATAATTTTGCTGTAATTTTGTTCTTTTTCTTTATTTCTGTGTTCTGTTGTTCCTTTTCCAAAGGAACATCATTTTTGTGTTCGGTTGTTCCTCTTCCAAAGGAACAGCATTTTTTATTTATGTTGTTCCTTTTCCAAAGGAACGGCATTTGTGTGTTTTTGTTGCTCCTTCTTCCAAAGGAACAGCATTTTTTATTTATGTCATTCCTTTTCTAAAGGAACGGCATCTGTGTATTTTGTTGTTCCTTTTCCAAAGGAACAGCATTTTTTATTTCTGTTGTTCCTTTTCCAAAGGAACGGCATTTGTGTGTTTTTGTTGTTCCTTCTTCCAAAGGAACAACACTTTTTATTTCCGTCGTTCCTTTTATAAAGGAATGGCATATGTGCATTTTTGTTGTTCCTTTTCCAAAGGAACAGTATTTTCAATTTCTATTGTTCCTTTTCCAAAAGAACAGCATTTCTGTGTGTTTTATTGTTCCATTGGAAAAGGAACATCATTTTCGATTTATGTTGTTCCTTTTCCAAAGGAACGGCATTTGTGTGTTTTTGCGGTTCATTTTCCAAAGGAACAACATTTTCGATCTTGGCTGTTCCCTTTCCAAAGAAACGGCATTTGCTTGTTTTGCTGTTCTTTTTCTAAAGGGACAGCGTTTTTTATTTATGTTGTTCATTTTCCAAAGGAACGGCATTTGCTGCTTTTGCTATTCCTTTTCCAAAGGAACAACATTTTTTATTTATGTTGTTCCTTTTCCAAAGGAACAACATTTTTGTGTGTTTTGTTGTTCATTTTCCAAAGGAATAGCATTTTTTATGTCTGTTGTTCCTTTTCCAAAGAAATGACATTGGTATGCTTTGTTGTTCCTTTTTCAAAGGAACATCATTTGTGATTTTTGTTGTTCCTTTTCCAAAGGAACGGCACCTATGTGATCTGCTGTTTATTTTCCAAAGGAACGACACCTATGTGTTATGTTGTTCCTTTCCCAAAGGAACAGCATTTGTGGACTTTTGTTGTTCCTTTTCTCAAAAGGAACACCACTTGTATGCCTTTTCTCTCCCTATGAAACAGCTTGTTCCTTTCGTTGTTCTAAATTGGGAATGCTTATTGTTCCTATTCTTTCAAGTCTTTCGGAATACAGCTATGCACTTATGCAATGGAAACAAAATCACAACATACTGAAATCTGTCAATCATAAATCACTATCTTTATAAGAAATTGCTCTGAATTGGTGAAAGGATAGAAGGAAGGATATGCTTATTCATTATCTTTTGCTATCATTGTTCTACTAATTCTTATCTGATTGGTATCTGTATTATGTTGGTCCCTTTTAACCCTCTTTGATTATTATTCAGGAATAAGAGAAAAGGGTTTATATCTTCCTATTGGGATGTTAAGACTTCTTCCACCATTCCTACTCTAAGGAGTGTTGAACCACCCTTTGTGTATAAATAGGGAAAGTACTTTATGAAAAAGAAAGAAAAAAAGAGAAAACATGACTTATAAGTTGTCAAATGCAGGATAGGGGGTCTCATTAAGAGCCAACCTACCATGATCATAAGGAAAAGTGGCATTCGCACTATGGCCACCACACCAGGGATATGGTCCATATCAAATAAACAACCCTTGGAACAGGAGGTCTCATCACGAGCCGGCCTACCCACTTTTCGCTCCTTCCTCGTGAATGGCATTATGGCTAACTGGTCACCAAGCCAGCATAATGGCATACATTTTGACATTACACAACATTTCATAAGCATACACAAAGGATCATGGTTCCATGGGTGAAATAAACAACTCTGCCAAGGTTATGGACACCTGTCAGTAGCAGAGCACTGTTAATGGTATTGAAGTCACATTATTTACACTAATAGGTAAGTTATTAGCACCCTTCTGTTTCTTATGCCGTGGTAATCAATTATATGTTATTTCCCCAAACATATAATGCATGAATATATATTATCACCAATCATGACAGAACAATTGACAATGACCGCATGAGACTCTCTATTTACGGCAAATGTCTTATCCCAAAACTAGCATCATATCACTGCAGTCTCTTACGTATTAAGTGATGCAACTCTACGCCTCGATTTTAGTAATATGTTGCTTTTGTAAACATGGCATATTCCCATACGTTTTTCCTTAAAGACTTTGTTGCAGAGTGGGCGTTGCTCCTTTATTTGATGGCTCGGATAGCCTATCACATTGCAAGGGGGAGGTTAACCTCATCATTCCCTGGATTACATGTCAGCTCACTATTCGGGAAGTTGTGTACTGGGGTATAACACGGCTCAACGGTATACTATTTCTTTTTATTTTGTTTTTTCTGCATGACTTGCTGTTCAAAGCCATTTCCATTGTATACTCTGCAGCATTAGAGTATTGAACGAGTCTTGCATCTGTGAGCCTATGTGTTTCAACAGCATGAATAGCTACCCTTCCTTTGAGAGTTTACAGCAAAACCATGGGAGGAAGATCAATTCGGAGAGAACCGCAAGTGTTAACATTCTTTGTTGCTGCCCGGGAAATCCTAGCAAGAGCATGGTGGCTGACTTATCTTAACCGCTTGCAGGAGTCTAACGAGACTGTGGCAATTGAATTCTTGCAGAACTTGCAAGAGGACCACTCCACAGTGAGGAGGAGACGCATAGCAGTCACCGATGACATAATCACAGAAGTCTTGGGACTACCAGCCACTGAACCTGTATGGACGTTAAAGAAGGAGAGATTGCAGAAGATTATAGAAATATTCCAGGATGAAGGCCAGAGCCTGACAATTCAAGGAAAGGGGGTTCTGCCAGTAGCACTAGGAGATTCGTAGGCAGAATTGGTGAAGACCATTCAAAGCTATATCACCTATGAGGGCAGAAAAGATGTGGTAAGACCAGGACATCTTAAACTCTTAGCTGTACTAAAACAAAAATGCTCTATAAATTTACCTGCATTATTGAATTCATTACTTCATGACATTGCACGGAGCATTAAAAAGGCATAGCATGTAGAGTCAGTTCTTAGTCATCATGGGTTGATTCGGTTGATAGTCAACCATAGCCTCACCCAGCAGCAGAGCAGCTAGGAAGAGCTAATTTCCATGATAAATGGGGGATTGACCACACCATCCCCAAAACGGAAACATGTCACCAGCACACCCAAGCGTCCAGAAAAATGGAAACATGTCACCAGCACACCCGAGCGTCCAGAAAAATGGAAACATGTCACCAGCACACCCGAGCGTCCAGAAAAACACAAGAAATCGGCAAAGCGTAAACAGGCCACTAGCACACCCGAGCAACCAAAAAAGCGCAGGAAATCGGTCCGGCTAGCACGGCTACGAGGGGGGCTGGATAAGCCCCAAAAAAGCACCAGCCCGCTGGTGGAAATAGAATATGAGCAACCCCCACGGCCAGAAAAGGAAGACAATGAAAAAGAAATGCAGGAAGAAGAGCCAGAGCAATCTGCAGAAGAAAAAGAAGAAGAGGTGGAGCAATATGCAAAAGAAGAAAAAGAAGAAGAGGCAGAGCAATCTGCAGAAGAATAAAAAGAAGAAGAGGTAGAGCAATCTGCAGAAGAAGAAGAAGAAAAAGAGGAAGAAGACGAGAAATCTGAGGAAGAAGGAGACAAAGAAGAAGAAGCCGAGCAGTCTGAGCAGGAGAAAATGGAACAGCAGGAGGGCAGCCCATTGCAAGACCCATTAGGAGAAGATGAATTGGCCAAAGTTTTGGCCAATATGGGCGAATATGGCCAACCTTCCAGTCCATCAGACCTTCATTCCGAAGAGAAACCCCAGGAGGAAAATTCACCCGAAGAATCACATGCAAAGGAGGCAAAACAAAAAAATATGCCTGTTCATGATGAAAAGATGACAAGAGACGCTAAACAGAAATAATCCGTTCCTAACCAGAAGACACCAGAAGAAAGTCCACAGGAAATAAGGGTAGAAAAAGAAGTCTCCCAATAAATAGCAGAACCAATTAGGGTTCTTGCCCCGGAACAACCAGAGCAGAACAGTGAAGAAACACCCCAGGAAGAAAATCAGGAAACTAGTCATAGTCCAGGCTGCAGTGAATAGCCTGTTGTTCCTTCTGAGGAAATGGTGGAAATAAGGGAATTGCAAAAGGAACAACAAAGATTATTGAACATAATAGTCTAGCTCCACCAGCAGATTAGGATTATAAAGGAAAGGCAAAGGGTAAAAAGGACTTCAGGAAGGAAAAATGTGGCCACTCCAGCAAAACCCCTCAAGGCAAAGGGGCGAAAAACCAAAATCCATCCTATTGTTCAAAACCCCGTTGAAAGCCAAGTTGTTGTTCCAAATGATGCTGAGAAACAGACTGTTGTTCCAATTGAAAAGGAACAGCAATTGACTGATATTCGTGTTAAAATAGAAATGGATGAAATGTTGACCCATGATAAGGAAATTCAGACAGAGGCACCACTTTCGGGAGTAATAAGGGTTATGAACTGAAAGCAACGCAATAGGAAAGTTCAAGTAAAACTCTTGGCCTCTGCTGCTACATGGAAAAGGGATCCAAAAATAGTAACCCTACAAAAGGGTTGGAAGCAAGCTCAGCAAGAAGCAGAAAAGCTTAGAGAGCAAACGGTCCCCTGAGAAAAGTATGAAGAGCTACAGCAGCAGCTAAGGAACGTCAATCTATCCGAAAGCCGGGCCTTTGAAGGGTGGCGAAGGGAACAAGAGAAAGTCGTGAAGTTAACTCGTAGGTTAGATGTAGTTATCAAGCAGATGGATACATTATGTTCTTTATACAATGACGTCCTAGCATGTAGAGCCCCTGCTAAGAACTATGCCTTGCTTTTAATGGAAAGATATTTGCAATTGAAAATAAAGGTTGTTAAAGCAGATGCTCCCATACAAATCAACACCATCAATGATTTTATAAACTGTTGTAAGCACTACGGGGTAAAAGTTCAGAGACTACTATGTGAATTTTATTTACATAACCTTGTACTAGAACAGGAGACTGAGCTGAACCCTGGCCCTTTTGTTGGGGATATTCAATTACAGGCATTTATTTCATTTGTAGTTAATCAAATTAAGTGGCTCAAATCCTATAATGTTTTCCAAAGACAAGAAAATGGATTAAATTTATGGATAAGAGCTAAGCTTAGGGATCCAGTACAATTATGGAGAAAACATAGAAACCTCATGAAGACTCCAGGTGTAATTGAAGCATTAGGACCCATGCATGAGGTAATCATTCGGCAGGGATTAGAATACTTTTCCTCTATCAAAAGCCCTGCCATTGATGCAGCTAAATTTCGGTATCAAATATCTAATCCGAATATCCAGCTTAGGGAACCATTTAAGTATGAGAATTTTAAATCAGCTACCAACCGCTTGCCCCTCTATGGCGAAATCGTTTTGAGGGTAGGGCCATCCTGGTTAGGATATAGGTTCCGGAGCCCAATTATTTGGCACCCTGCACCAGGATACCAAGCCCTGTATGAGATGCCTGAGGGTCAGACAGGTCATTTCTTTGACTACCTAGTTACGCATCATGGTTGTAGGCCTTCACATGAGATTCTATCTCTAGCCTACTCACTCACTACCTTACACGTCAACTACAATTTTTTCATGAGGGCATGAAAAAGGGTAAGCAGGGGGGTGTGTGGAGTAATAAGAAGGTATGTTTTGATGATTATTTCAGTGTCTTTTCATTAGAACTTACAAGCCTTTTTGCATCATGAACTTGGAAAATGATAAAGAATTGTAATAAAACATGTGAGATTAATATGCAATACGAGAACGCTGACAATTGTCATTCCCTTATGGAGGAAGGAGAAAAAACGAGAAGTTTTCGTTCTAAAGGAAAAGACAAAGACGGGTTAACTGTTGTCCCTTCGACGGGAGACCACATGCAAACAAGATCAAAGTGAATCAGCCCAGGAAAGGAAGTGGAGATATCAGCTCGGTGCAGAAAAGAGAAGAAATGACTGAGGGCTAATGGTTCAGCGAATCCCTCGGGATCCTTGATCCTGAGGGATCGTTGTTTTTTCTATTTTCTGCACTTAGATATCTCCATCGTCACCCTTATATAAGGGGAAGCACTGTTAGCTCAGGGGAGAGTTAGATGTTATTATGCCTTTATGTAATTTTTTTTAAAAGATCAAAACTTTGATCATCGTGTCTTGTTAAGAACTGCTCTCCTGTAATTTTACTTGATGCATTAATAACAAACTCGGTTACTATTTTATCTTTGAGCCTGGAATAACTTCAAGTGATGTACCCCTGGAGGCTAAGGGCCCAACCCTGGAGGACACTTGCTCTTGTACCATTACGCTTGGTTTTTACGTGGTTTGCTTATCGACGTGATTTTGGTAATCTAATGTGTTTTGTAAGTTTACATCACATGCTCTGTTATGCTTAAATTACTAAGGTTTCTGAAGATAGAATTGTTGTATTGACTCCGCATCATATTATTGTTCTTTTAGGTGTTGATATAATACTGCTAGCCTTTACGGAATACTATTTTCGTTCCATTACAGGGCCTTTGTGTTGTGCACTTATTCCTTAACATTACAGAATTCATCTTGGAAAGTTCTATTCTCTGTGGTTGTTAAATTCATGAATAATGTTGTCCTATCTTGAAATGCAATCGTATTCTTTCTAACTGAGGTGATAACTGGATCAGATTCCTATTTGAGTATGTTGTGTGTATATGTGGTTTTCAGCACTGTTCCATAATGTATCAGTAATCAGTGTTGTTCCATTTGTGTGTATTATTCAATATGTCCTTAAGAGTGAAGGATTGATGTTTGATTCCTGTAGATTATGATTAATGCATTTGATTTGATAGACTAAGATGTTACGGCTTGTTAGACTTAGTTGTTGTTCTATTTCTTAACTGATGTTCTATCTCCGAATTCAGACCTGCTATTCCATATTAAGTTTGTTGTTCCATTTCAGGTTTGCTGTTCCATTTCATTGTTGCTCGATTTCTTTTTCGTTCCATTTCTTATCTGCCGTTCCATTTCTTGTTATTAGTGTGAAGAATGATCTTAGGCTGTAGTGAGCATTGACATCTACTGTCCAACTCCCAGATCCCTGATCTGTTCTCTGATTTCCTTTTCCATCAGTTTCCAAAGGGATGGGTTATTGCTACCGAACCCTTGACTGATTAATTGCTTAGTGTTCTGAATGTGTGATTTAATCTTTTGAAGTAGTTATGCTATAAACAAGCATCCATTTACTCTTGTATTTTCAAACATTGTGCTACTAGCATTACTCTAGCAAATGATAGCCTCAGACTAAGACACTCTTTGAATTAACAAAACGTTCTCGTATTGACATATTAATGTGAGGTAACTAAAGGTGAAAGAGACCCTTTTTATAGCTCTACAATAGCTGTGAGGGGTAGTTCCTTGTTGCCATAATTTTTCTTTCCACTTTGTAACAAAGCCCTTTTTCTCTTTTTTCTTCCAATTGTTGTGGCGTTTCTCTAAAGAAGGTGTTTCTCTTTGTATCCTCATAATGTGCTATAATTTCCTCTGTGAAAAATGACCATGTAACAAGTGGTTTATGAGAACAAAGCCATTTATACCATAAAAATTTGATCTTTTTCTAAATATTAAGATGCAATACATACCTTTTGTAATAGTGTTACACCATGTGGATCAAAATATTTCTCCATCTGTAGTATCCAACTTACCGAATCATTGCCATCAAACTTCCCCATCTCAATTTTTCTTGATTTTAGGAGCTTGATTTTGAAATGAATGTAACTCTGTAATTTCAGATCTCCAAGTTCTAAAATTTCTTCCAGCGGTAGCTCTCTGAGTTCTCTTTCTAACCCCGTAAGATTGATCAGAATTTGATTATCCAAGAAAGAGTTATGCCAAATCTCCCAGGGTGACCTAATTATAGACTAGTTCAATAGAGTGAACTTGTACAACGTCCCATGTCTCACTATTTCAACCTTAGTACCTGAAACTGATATAACGAAAACTACAGGCAGTCCTCTTTCTGAAACTTCTTACGAAATTTCAATTTGATGTTCAGAACACAATTTATGATGATTTTCCCAAGGTGACCTGTTTGGAATGTAATTCGAGGGTCTGCAAAAACCCTAACTTCCTTAGATTATATCTCTAAAAATATAGCGAGAAAGGATTTGAAATTCAGAACTGAGGTTCAGACCAATTTCGTCTCAAATGGTTTTTTTTTTTAGCTTTTGAAACTTCGTAGCAAAATAGTTATAGCAAAAATTCCACAATGACCTGTTTTAGATGAAATTCTGGAGCTTGCAAAAACCCTAAATTCCTCAGATCATTCTCCGAAAATATAATGCGAAAAGATCTAAAATTTGGACGTGAGGTTTAAACCGAATTCTTCTCAAATGGATTTTTTTTTTTAGATTTTGAAACTTTGTAGCGAAAATTCCATGATCCTGTTTGGGGCAGCGAAACCCTAGAATCTAAAGCTCTGATACCAAATGTTATGAAAACAACTCACAAAAAGATAGAAAAGATAATTGAACTCCTTAGAAATAAGCCTCTTCGAGGGGAAACCTCCTTCACATTACAGAAATTAACAATTCTTGGATGATACAAATGAAAAGACTTCCTTTCTATATATAGGAGTCTAAGGGGTCATAATACAATCAAAGCCGACATAACAATAATAATGTAAGGGCACAATAATAACAATAGTGGGCTTATATGGGGCACAATAATAACAATATGGGGACTACATGGGCACAACAATATAATAAGGGGGTTGTACTAATAACAATAAGGGGTTACACTAGTAGTATAGAGACCTAACATTCCAACAAAGGCTTCACCATCAAGCCCCACTCTAGATTTATGGTATGTTTGGGACAAAAAATTAACCTATTATTTGCAATTGAAAATTAAAAATAATTAGCTAAGGAAAAAAAACTCACTCGCAAAAATCATAAGCTTACCTAGATGTGTTGCATGACTCAATTTCATCATACAAAAAATTATACAATGACCCTGTAAACTATATTTTATGAAGGAATGAAACAAAATACAAATATAAACAGAAACACATAGATACAACAAAAATGGAACTTCAATTCATTAATAACAAAGTACTAAAAAAAATTTACTTGCAGAATGGAAATAAACTAACTCAGACGATGATAGCTTATCTCTGACAAGAGATGTGGAGGCTGCAGGATTTTTGAATTGTATTGCAGTGAAGTTCAAAACCCTACTTATTACTGATAATGTCAGGCCAGGCAGTAACTCCATAAGGAAAAAATGATTCGACTGACTTATTCCATCAGGTAGGTGTTTGTTATATACATGAGGGAGAGATTGCTCAGTTCATCTCCCAATGATTGTTCATATTTCTAATTTATTTATATACATAAATTCACCCAATCATAAGGATTAGGTGCCAACATTCCCCCCTTAATTTGAAGGGATGTTGGTGAGTCCAAGCATCATTCTGAATCGTTCAAGCTTTTCTCTTCCAAGCGCTTTGGTGAAGATGTCTGCAATTTTCTCATTTGTGGAACAATGACGGAGATGTATTGTTTTGGCCTCAACATGATGTTGAATCAGATGATATTTAGTATTGATGTGCTTCGTTCGATTATGAAACTTTGGGTTCTTGGCCAACTTTATTGCAGAGGTATTGTCAATCATGAGTGGAGTTGATTGTACTTGTTTTACCTGCAAATCTTCAAGAATTTTCCTGAGCCACACAATTCTTTTGTTGCTTCAGCTGCTGCCACGTATTCTGCTTTTGTTGTGGAATCTGCTGGAACTGATTGTTTGCATGATCTCCAGGAGACAGCTCCTGATCCAAGACTCATAGCATATCCTG
>APFE031335100.1:0-23435 GCA_000404065.3 Pinus taeda
AGTATACTCAATAATGAATAAAATAATTGATTTAATAAAATATCTATAATATATAAAACAATAAAACACATTAAAATTATAAGAGATAAATGATAATATATTTAAAAACAATTATCATTGTCTTTGTAATATTAAAAAACACCATTTTTAAAATATCATCCCTAATATATCATCACGAATTTAATTTTTTTATATAAAATATGCACATCTTTATTGTGTAAAGCGTTTAAATGTCCTTTAAAATCTCGACTGGAGAAGATTTTGTTAAGAAAAAAGGAATGTCGGGTTTACAACCTCACATTTATATTCTCTAGGATTTTGTTTGTTACCAAAGGTATCAAATAAAAAATTCAAACACTAATACTTATGGACCAATCCACTTCCGTAAAATTTTAATTACGGGTTTAAAAAAATAAAAATCGTTCTTCATAAAGGTGAAGTTAAAATTTGAAGCTTAGAATATGTTAATGTCATATTTATTTGTTTTCGTTAAAGAAAGTTAGGATTCCTTAATGGTTTATTGAGGAACCATGAATATACATATGTTAATTCAATAGATATGTAACAGGGTATTATATCAAGCAATTTAATTAAGGAGGAAGTTTTTATGCTTTGGTGGAAGATGTTTTCTACAACATCTAGGTTGTATGCTCAAACACGACCTCTAAGAAGACCATATGGTATCAAAAAATTAAATATAGGGTTAAATCCGAAAGAATTCTCAAGAGACTTCAATCAAACCTACATCAAACAACTATCAATATAAGCTTTGGGGTCTTTGTGTTTCCCTCCCATACTATTATCAAAGGTTCTCCATGGTCTGTATCATACATAATGAAATTAGATGCTCTTGCATGCAGTATAAGGAATTAATGGAACATCGATATAGTTATGCATATATGGGTTCCCTGTATAATGCCTGATCTAAGATTTGCATTTAATTAAGCAATTCATTATGCATGATGGAAACAAGACCTATAATAATGATGGATGATCATGATATTAGAGTTTAATTAAGATCATTTGTGTGGGTAAGGAAATTAGTATAGGTTGCATGTTATGGTTAGTTTCGTTTTCATCTAGTAAATCATGTTTACTAGAAATCTGACACATAAGCCTTGACAATAAGGTTAAAAGACCATACCAGAAGCACTTTATAATTAAATTGATCATGAGTATGGAGTCTATTACATAATTACTAATGATGATATAAGGGCGGGCTAAAGATACACTAAGTGGTATTGTTTCTTAACGATTAAATATAGAACAAAATAAACATTTGTGGAATGGGAGCTTAGGAGGTAAATTCTATGGTAGGCTAAGGAGGTTCGTTACCAAACGTATCAAACAAAAAGTTCAAACACTAATTCTTATGGACCAATCCACCTCCGTGGGATTTCCATTACGAGTAAAAAAAAAAAAAAACGTTCTCCTTAAAGGTGAAGTTAAAATTTGAAGCTTAGAACATGTTAATGTCATATTTATTTGTTGTTGTTAAAGAAAGTTAGGATTCCTTAATGGTTTATTGAGGAACCATGAATATACATATGTTAATTCAATATATATGCAACAGGATATTATATCAAGCAATTTAATTAAGGAGGAAGTTTTTATGCTTTGGTGGAAAATGTTTTCTACCCCATTTAGGTTGTATGCTCAAACATGTCCTCTAAAAAGACCATATGGTATCAAAAAAATTAATATAAGGTGAAATCCGAATCCTACATCAAACAACGATCAAAAGTACTGAAGGAAATGTAATCCGCTTTGTCATATAAAGAACATTTTTTTTTTGGAGGTAAAGGTGTTGTTATGGATTCTTGGGCGTATTATATTATTGAGGAATTGAAGAATTCTGGAATTTAAAACTACAAAATATGACCTCCTCCAAAAATTTCTTTGACTCTATTTTCATGATATCGACTTGAGTGTGACGTTACAAATTATCAACATAAACGGACTCATCCATAAATTATGACATAAACAGACTCCTCCATAATGTCGATATTACATTGCGTGGGGTGAATGCGTAGTGGGAAAAAGCACACGATGGGTTATGGCAACTAGAAATATGAAAAGAGTTGGTCCACTTCTGTGTCTACCCGGTCACCCTGTTTCCCATTAGGTGGTAACCACCACCAATCCATCCATTGTAGGGAGGACTTCACCACCGTGATTAAATTACCGTACTCAACAACTGATTCCTATGAAATGGACTAACCCATTAAGGAAGATATATCATGGCTAGTTCAACATTCACAACGGAGAACTCAACCTTTCTCAGATGATAGCGATAAAACTCAACCTTTGGGATGTATGAGGCAGTTTCAACGTGTGAAGTTTTTTAACAAACAATTTGGTTGTCTCCAAGCATTTTTGGAAACTTGTTGATGGAAGAGGAGAGGAATAACTAGGAAGAATTGTCAATCTGAATATGAAATCGAGGCAAGGGGATGGAGCTTCTGCACATGTTATGTCGACGGACAGAAGCTAGCTCTTATTTTGTTCTGGAAAAAGGTCGGGAAAATTAGCCGAGACATGTGATTCACCATAATATTACTCCTCCCTATGGATTAGGGCTGAATACACGCGTATGCTGCTTGATCCTCATGCGCAGTCATTTTTTCACGTTCACGTTCAGGATGGGATGAATTCCGTGTTGGAAATGGTAATTTCTCCTGTGCGCAGGAGGCCAGCAACTAAACCGCGCGGTCAACAGTCAACCGCAGTGCCAAAACCACTCAGGGCAAACCTAAACCGTTGGGATCATATTGCACCACCCTTCCGCACAAGGCAGTTTCCGTGCAACGAGCTCTGATGCAATTGGGAGCTGACAACTGTCCAGCAAGTGATGCTGGCCTGACATCAGCAAGTCACATCCGTCGGAAGGTAACCTGTTGTCAGCTTACCCCATCCGATATGCGTCCGATCAACTGTGAAGACTGTCTGCCGTTCGATCTCCAGGTAAGGTCTCCTTGGTTTACACTCACCAAAGTACACACGGGCCTGTTCGAAAATTTAATACAGCATGGACCACACGATATGGACCATACCTTATATTAAAACATGTCTGGTAAAAGTTTCAATGTTTTCATAAGGCGATTTAATACAGAGTATGGGCGCAATATTTTTTTATATATGTTCTAATATAAGCGTTGACCCAATGTTGTCTGTAATGTAAAAAAAAGGGAAAGCCCGCGGGGATTAAAAAAAATGCAATGTGTAATGGTGATTAATATATGTCCACATGGTGAGAACGAAAGGTAATTTTTGCAGCAGCAAATGTAAAACATAGGTGGACCGCAGCACCAGTTAATATGCAATGTAATTGCATATGAAATATGCGTGACCCCTGCAGCGCGAAAAGAGAGACCAGAGAAAGAAGGAGAGTGCGGGTAAATTTGTATTGGTAATGTCATAAATTTTAGTGTGTGATTGTATTCGCAGCAGCGAAGGGAAAAACCATTGAGATTAATTTTGTATTGCAGGGAGGTATGCACAGAAGTGCATAAATATTTTGGGTTTGTAATGAAAAATGTTTTATGCAGCAGAGTAATTTTGATTGTAATGTAAGAAGTAAAGATTGCAAAGCAAGAGAAAAAGAAAATGAAGAAAACCAGTGGACGGTTTTGTTGGAAACCATGAGTTGTTTCACACAGAAGTGAAAAGGTAAATGGGTAAATCCCTGTAAGTTTTGTTTTCACACAACAGTGAATGTAAATGAAATATTTACACAGTGGTGTAAAATTTCATAGGAGGCAGAGTAATTTATCTTGTAATGTTTTGGTGAATCCCTCTGAGTGAAAGAGGATGAATATGTCTCTGTAAATTCTCAGGTGAAAACAGAGTTTTGGTTTAATCTTGCTTTTGGTAAATCCCTCACAGCAAAGAGGATGAATATGTATTAGTGTGTTTATTTTAATGAATGGAAATATTTTATGGTGGTGAAATACTCTGTTCTCAGCTATTTTTAAAAAGGGTCCTCTGTGCAAAAAGATCCTGGAGCAAAGGAAACAGAGCATTGGCTCTGTGGTGTTTTATATTTTGATGGTTTTGGTATTTTCCCATCCCATCCCAAACAGCAAACGAAAAATTCCCAACAGTGGTATCGGAGCTAGTCCAGGCTCTTTGATGGTGACAAAGCAGGTTCATGCTCTTTGAAGTGTCAAAGAAGCTGAAGGAAAGACCCTTGTTGCAGCAACAGTAAAGCTTCTACAGCTGTGTGAAGTTTCAGCCAAAGGGATTCAGGTATTTATCAAGTTGTTTGAGTTGTTGTTGAAGAAACAGTGAGTCATTTTAAAAACACAGTCAGGGATTTTAAAAGACAGTTAAAAATGGCAAGGTCAAAGAAGAAAGTGTCCAAATCCCCTAAGGTTGTGTCTCCCTCCTCTGTTAAAATAGAAGGCAATTTATTTGAAAGCATTTTATTTGAGGGTTTAAAGTCTGAAGGGAACTTTGATATATGGGAAATAAAAATGAGGACTTTCTTAAAGTATGAAGATATTGAAATTTGGGAATCAGTGATTGATGATAGTAAGGTGGATGGAGAATCCAAGGAATACAATGCAAGAGCAGAAAAGATAATCCTGGATGGTCTGCCAGATTCTGTAAAGAAGAATCTAGGAAAATATTCATCAGCAAAGGATATATGGGACAGACTGCATGAGCTTCATGCAAAGGGAGCACTGACCATGACCATGAATCAAGAAGAAACTTCTAAACCCATCATAGAAGCTGAAAATGAGAAGGTTGATCTCATCAAGCTTCAAGTGCAAGAAAGAGATGAAGAGCTTGCCAAGCTTAAGAAGGAACTTGATGAAAGCAGAAGGAAGCATCAAGAAGAAGTCATATCCATGACAAATCAGTTGAATAAAGCAAAGAAACAGGAAGATGCCTTGTCAAGTCAACTTGAACAAAGGCACAAGAGAGTGAACAAACTTGTAGAAGAGATTGGACAGTACAAGGTAGAGGTATCCTCCCTTAAGTCTGAGCTACAAGAAGCCAAGAAGCAGGCAGAAGAAGCCAAGAAGCAGGCACAAGAAGCTGAAAAGAAAATGGAGAGCAGTCAAGCAGAAATCTCCAAAATGAAGGCAGATATAATCTCCCTTAAAATAGTAGCAGCTGAAGCTACTTGTAGCAAGGAAGAAACTGAGGAACAGCTTACAAAGAAGAATGATGAGTGTGAAAGATTAGAAGAAGAGATTGTCCTCCTCAGGAAAAAGGTTGAAGGGATGAACAAGATCATGAAGAGCTCTCAAGCTTTGGATGACATGCTCAGCTATCACAGATCTCCATCTGATAAATCAAGACTTGGGTATGTAGGTGAATCCTCAAACAAGGATGAAAATGCTTTAAGCAAAGGAGATGTGAAGAAGCCAGAAAGAAATGGTGATGCTCCTAGTTCCAGCAAAGGCAAGGAGAAAAATGAAGGCTGCAATAGAAGAAATCCTACTCCAAGTAGAAAACCAGCTCCAGGAAGAAATGTAGTTGATGGAAAAAAGGCAAGAGGCAATGGTGATCATCAAAGGATCTCAAGGCAGCAAGGTTTCAGAAGTACATCAAGGAAACCTCCATCTCCCAGGTACCAAAGTTCATTTTTTGGTTATTGTTATTCTTGTTCAAACTTTGGTCATATGGCAAAAGACTGTAGAGCATTTCATGGATATAGATGTTGTGGTCCCCGACAATCTCTAAGAAATAATTTCACAAGAAGAAGTCATGAATTTTTATTCATGAACAATGTTGAATGTTTCAAGTGTCATGACATTGGGCATATGGCACGAGATTGTAACTTGACATGGGCTCTTACACAAGCTAGACCCATGCAAAAGAAGAAAGTTACACAAGTATGGAGAAGGAAGGAAAGGCAATTTGAAAATACCTTGAACTCCCTAGTGGATCTAAATTTGTTTTGAGAAAAATCTGCCAAAAGAAGACAAGCACACATTAAAGGGGAGCTTGTAATTTTTTGTTGCTGAACTGTCTTAACAGTCACTCCTTGATGAAGACCTTTTATAAGGGAAAAATGTGAAATTAAATCTGCCATAACAGCAGAGAAGAAAAAGGGGCAGCGCACAAATGTGAAGTGCAGCAGTGCAATAAGAAAAGTGTGCAAAGCTGGAGACCCTCACAGCAGTGGGAAAATAGAACATAAAACAGCAGATTTTGAATTTTGTTATGGAGCACATGCATTGAAATGCATAGCAATGGAAGGTAGTTTCCTTCTATACAATGTGAGAGAACATACTCACAGCACAGTGAGTACAATACACAGCAGTAAAAAAAATGTAATGTTTTTTTTTCATATGCAATGCTGCATGCAAAAGAAATGCATAAAGAGAAACAGGGACAGCAGATTTTTAATGCACATGGGTGAATGATAATGTGTGGCAGCAAAAAAAAATTGAAAGGAACTGCACAGTAGTGCATTGTAAAAAAAATGAATGAAGACTAAGAATTATGTGAGGCAAGGTGTAAAAAGAAAAGGCAGCAGCCCGTGTTAATTTATTTTTTTTTGTTGTGTGGAGAATGCAACGCAAAACAACGTGAGGATGATTTCTCTCTATGTGTAAGTAATGGAGAGTAAAGAGTTAAGTGTATGGGCACACAACAGTATGATGAAACAAAAGGCAGCCACAGTGCAAATTGCAGAGGCAACGCAGCAGCAGATAAAAACCCAGGGATGACAGAGTCTATGGTTATGGGTATGGACAGCAGTGCACAAGAAAAGGCAGCAGCGTGATGTTTTTGGACAGCAGCAGATGGAAAAGAAAATTTTCCTTTACAGCGGTGTAAATTTGTAAGGTGGGACAGAGTAATTGTTCCAGAAAAGACAAAGTATTATGTCTTTGAAGAATGCACAGCAATGCAAAGTTTGCAAAGAAATGTAAGTGAAGTGTAGCGACACAACAGCAAGTGTAGACACAGCAGTGTGGGGTAGATGCAGCAAAGAAGATGGCACAACAGTGCAACAGAGAATATGCAGCAGCATAAAGTTTTGTTGAAGAAATGAAAGGTAATGGACAACAGTGTTTGGCGGTAATCCCTCCGTGAGAGGAAGTAAAGTTCTTAGTGTATCCCTCTGTTAAAGAGGAAGGTGCTTTTCAGCACAGGTAAATCCCTCTATCAAGAGGATGATGCTTTTCAGCATAGTCACAGGTGTATCCCTCTATCAAGAGGAAGGTGTTTTTCAGCACATTGTTATGGTGGATCCCTCTATCATGAGGAAGGTGCTCTTAAGCACAGTTTCAGGTTAATCCCTCTATTAAGAGGAAGACTCTTTTGCAACAACAGCATGTCAAGGAGTTGAGGAAGTGTCTGGGTATGACCGAATGCCCAGCAGGTGAAATTAAAGGGGAGTGTTGGAAATGGTAATTTCTCCTGTGCGCAGGAGGCCAGCAACTAAACCGCGCGGTCAACAGTCAACCGCAGTGCCAAAACCACTCAGGGCAAACCTAAACCGTTGGGATCATATTGCACCACCCTTCTGCACAAGGCAGTTTCCGTGCAACGAGCTCTGATGCAATTGGGAGCTGACAACTGTCCAGCAAGTGATGCTGGCCTGACATCAGCAAGTCACATCCGTCGGAAGGTAACCTGTTGTCAGCTTACCCCATCCGATATGTGTCCGATCAACTGTGAAGACTGTCCGCCGTTCGATCTCCAGGTAAGGTCTCCTTGGTTTACACTCACCAAAGTACACACGGGCCTGTTCGAAAATTTAATACAGCATGGACCACACGATATGGACCATACCTTATATTAAAACATGTCTGGTAAAAGTTTCAATGTTTTCATAAGGCGATTTAATACAGAGTATGGGCGCAATATTTTTTTATATATGTTCTAATATAAGCGTTGACCCAATGTTGTCTGTAATGTAAAAAAAAGGGAAAGCCTGCGGGGATTAAAAAAAATGCAATGTGTAATGGTGATTAATATATGTCCACACGGTGAGAACGAAAGGTAATTTTTGCAGCAGCAAATGTAAAACATAGGTGGACCGCAGCACCAGTTAATATGCAATGTAATCGCATATGAAATATGCGTGACCCCTGCAGCGTGAAAAGAGAGACCAGAGAAAGAAGGAGAGTGCGGGTAAATTTGTATTGGTAATGTCATAAATTTTAGTGTGTGATTGTATTCGCAGCAGCGAAGGGAAAATCCATTGAGATTAATTTTGTATTGCAGGGAGGTATGCACAGATGTGCATAAATATTTTGGGTTTGTAATGAAAAATGTTTTATGCAGCAGAGTAATTTTGATTGTAATGTAAGAAGTAAAGATTGCACAGCAGTGCAAGAGAAAAAGAAAATGAAGAAAACCAGTGGACGGTTTTGTTGGAAACCATGAGTTGTTTCACACAGAAGTGAAAAGGTAAATGGGTAAATCCCTGTAAGTTTTGTTTTCACACAACAGTGAATGTAAATGAAATATTTACACAGTGGTGTAAAATTTCATAGGAGGTAGAGTAATTTATCTTGTAATGTTTTGGTGAATCCCTCTGAGTGAAAGAGGATGAATATGTCTCTGTAAATTCTCAGGTGAAAACAGAGTTTTGGTTTAATCTTGCTTTTGGTAAATCCCTCACAGCAAAGAGGATGAATATGTATTAGTGTGTTTATTTTAATGAATGGAAATATTTTATGGTGGTGAAATACTCTGTTCTCAGTTATTTTTAAAAAGGATCCTCTGTGCAAAAAGATCCTGGAGCAAAGGAAACAGAGCATTGGCTCTGTGGTGTTTTATATTTTGATGGTTTTGGTATTTTCCCATCCCATCCCAAACAGCAAACGAAAAATTCCCAACATGCCGGTTTCAGTGTCTGTTTTTATTGTTTATGGAACTGTCAGTGCCTGTTATCCTTATTGCATGAGAAACGTCCATGAGAGATCGACCTTATCCAATGACCAAGAGAGGTACGAAATTGTTCAATCCCAAAAGCCTACTTTTGGCTTATAGATATAGGGTTACCCTAAAAAATGCTTAGAAATAATGCTCGTAAAAGCATCTAATGAGAAACAATAAAAAACAATTTTACGTATGGTTTACGGATAAGAATTTTTTAATATAAGATGTACATATAGTAAAATTATAACCATTGTTGGCATGTAAACCTTGCCAACGTGGACGCAGTGGCTTTTAGTTTTATTTTTGGAGAAAAGTATAGCGAAGCGGTCAGTTTTCTAGCCAGAGCAACAATGGATAAAAGAAACGGCTGCTAAAGCAACATGAAAATTCCACACCCCACAAAGCTCCGCCTTCTTAGCTTTTAGAAACATCACGAGAAAAGCTTTAGATTGATGTTTCCCATTTAAAAACTACATTTTGCGTTTGTCTTATCTCAGAAGGGAATTCAATTCTGGAAACCTGAATTTTTGTTTTACTAAGGTAGGAACGTTAACTCCAGAACATGACTTTGTATTAACATCACTGTTGGTAACTAAATCATGAAAGAGTCTATTAAATATCTAGTGCATTAATTAAGTGAGGGAAGTTGAACATTGGCAAGATCTTTGGCTATTGGGAATCATAGGTGATTCATAGTTGGGTGGTGTTGCTCCTCTCTCCACGTAAAGTTTTAGTTAGTGTCAGATGTGTGGCATGTTTGTATGATGATTCTTACCCTCTCTCATAATTCTGGTTTGTTTACGATAATATTTATTAAGTCTATGTTATTGTTCCAATTTTTCTATGAGATGGTTTCTTAAGTTTCCTCACCGTGAGAATGTTTGAATGAATTACATGGGTTTGTGTGCTAGTAAAATTATTAGGGTTTTAAATCCAACAATTCATATATATGGATTTCTTAATTTCCTCTTGTATAGAAATGATGGATTCAATAATGCATATCACTTTCGTGTGCTCTCATATGCATATTGACATTATTAAGATTATTTTTGCGGTGGTAAGAAAGAGTAGCATGCTTTAGTGTTTTGTAGATGTTCATGCATGTGGAACAATCACCGAGCAGTGTCTCCTTTAGTATTATCAAGGGTTCACCATAGTCTATGTTGTGATGCTCCTGCATGCAATATAAGGAATTGCTGGTACATATTTTTAGTTATAAATATATGGGTCTGTAAGATATCCAATGAAATTGACTTGAATGTCACTAGGTTTCTGACAGTACCTAGTGTGTGTATGAGATACAATACCTATATAATGCATTTTCTAAAATTTATATTTAATTAACCAATTTGTTATGCATGATGGAAACAAGACCTATAATAATGATGGATGATCATGATAGTAGAGTTTAATTAATATCATTGATGTAGGTAAAGAAACTATTATAGGTTGAATGTTATGCTTAGTTCCATCTTCATCCACTAAATCACGTTTACTAGAAATCTCAGACATAAGTCTTAAAAATAAGGTTAAAAGACGATACCATAACCACTTTATTCTTAAATTGAGAATGATTGTGGAGTTCGTTATAGAATTACTAACTATGGTCTACAGGCAGGCTAAATATACCCTTGCTATTGCATCTTAATGATTAAATATAGAAAAGATAAAGAAACTTTACAAAACGGGAGCTGAGGAGCTAAATTCCAAGGTAGGATAAGGAGATTTGTTAAAACTTGGAAATATATATTATGTGTTTTCCTATTTGAATTTGTATTTGTGTTTCATATTTAAAATTTTAAAATTGTATGTTTGCTTATTTAAATTTGTATTTTCTATGTTGTTTAAAATTGCATATATGTAACACCCCTCCTTTGTATGTAAAACTTTGCTAACCTAAGGTGAGAAAAAGTAGGTCTAACATGTAATAAGAAAAGTAAATAATTTATGAAATAAATAAAATAATTAATCACTTAGAATAATGAAACACCAAGAGAGGAGATTCTTGCCAAATCCCATTGGTGAATGGGAATCAATAATATTCATAATAAGACTTCTAGATCCAGATCTAGATGAGATTAATGGATTTGGAGATAAATATCCATTAAACTACTTAGTTGGAGAAAGATGCTAAGTTAAGGAAAAGCATAAAAGCCTTGCCCTAGAAAAGGCAAGCTTTGATGAGAAAAATCCTCACAGGAAAATAACACTCAGCTCGGGGGTGAACTGGAAGCAGGAAGTTCTAGGTGTGGTGGTGGTGCTCGGTTTTCCCTGTGACATTATTTAAATTTCTCTTATAGAATTCCATTTCATGAGATTTGTTGTATGTTTTTCCTTACCGTGTATATTGTCAAATTCTCTCAACATATGTTTATAGCTACATGTGTGATCTTTGTGTAGAAAGATAATTGAATAATGATGCATGAAACAACTAGGTAGGATGAATAATTATGTTTTAAGATTGCCACCATAGAGCTAGTGGTTCATCTTATCCATGGTAGGCCTTTTGCACTATGAATTGTATCTACTAAAGGTCATATTAACTATTTATTCATTGTGGTTAGTATTGCATAAGATATGCCAGCAGGACTATGGACATGTTATATCAAGAAGTTAACTACAGTGAATTTATGATAAAGAGTCCATTAATCCTTGTGTTAAATCCTCAAAGGAACGAAACTCGACTGTAAGATCTTAAATGATCATGATTGATGCCTTTCATTACGATGTGATGTATGCATGTGTAGAATTACAGGTATTAACCTTGTCTATGGGATGATTATATATGAACAAATATGACAACTATTGCGTATTTAAGCCAAGCTAAATTTAGTGAAGGAAGAAAATATGGGGTTTTAATATTGGATCAAGGAGGTATGTGACAAATGGTATGACAACTCTAAGTTCAAGTATTATGGTCTAAGAAACAACCCACCTCTATAGGGTATGAATGAGCTTTAGGTCCTAAATTAGGAAGTTCAATAAGCTTGGTGGTGTGCATTCTTCCTATAAAATCTTTATGCTAAAGAAAAAAAGAAAAAAAGAAAAAAACTATGACAGACATATGCAGAGCGAAAGGCTAGATTTTGCCCCACCTTGTGCATACTAATAGGATATACCCTATTACACATATACTCTAGCCCAACATATTCCTTGTGTATGCATATAACTTACTCTACACACTCACGCTTTAATTTCATTAGTTTTAGACATAATAAGATTGTTAAAATGAGGAGACTTATAACATAAGTCTATAGACATTAATATCTGTAAAATTAATAAGTTTCCAAAAAGTAAAGGTTTTGTAAAAATCATAAATTCTTCTCTATTTATTCCCCAAAAAAAAATAGAGAAGAATTTATGATTTTTATCTAACACGCAGATGTAACCCATATGGTTCCGTGGTCCCCACTCCCTCCCCTTTGTCTCTCCCCTTTCTCCTCCTCCCTCTCCCACTCCCTTTCCCTCTTCCCCACTCCCTCCCCTTTATCTCTCCCCTTTCTCCCTTTCCCTCTTCCCCACTCCCTCCCCTTTATCTCTCCCCTTTCTCCCTTTCCCTCTCCCCCATTGCCTCCTTCATTAGTTTCCCACTACCCGACCCACTCCATCCGTCCCTCTTACACTCCCACTGCCTACTACCCTTATACGCTTCATCTCTTCCGCCACCATTTCCCTCCATCACTCCCTTTCCCGCATCAAATATTTCATAATATCTACAACACATTATACTATTATACTAAAATAATGTTAAAAAAGCAATATATTATTACATTAAATAAATTCTACTTATAAAACTATTTTATAAAATAAATGAATATAGTTTTACTATGTATTTAACTTTATATTATAATTATTATTATTTAGTTAGATTTTTTTCTAAATAATATTAAAATATTTGTATAAATAATAACCCAATATTAATAACAATATATCCTAATGGTTTTAAATAACAATATATCCTAATAAATGAAAACATATAACATAGAAAGAGATTGGTACAGATAACCCTGACACTCTAAACTACATCTCGATAAATTTATCTTTCTATGTTTTCAATTCCATCTGATTTTATACCCACAAACTGGATTTGACCTCTCCATCCCTCAACCTTGACTGTGTATTCTTCTGTTTTCTATTTATTCATCTCCCACACCGATCTTCATAGCATTCGAGGTCCACGGTTCAAGTCATTACCAGTCTGCTGTTGCAGGCCGTAGTTTTGGTAGGTTTGGTGGGCTCTCTCGTGTATTGGGTTGGCTCAGATTCTGGAACCCGATACCTCTGCCTCCTTTTCACGGCAAGAGGCTGCGTTTTTGAGCAGGAGATGAGAAGTGTGCTGTGTTGTTTCCTGAAATCATTTTTAAATTGAAAATAAAACAAACATCTTATTAAAATTACCAACGATGGTTCCACAGTTTTTCAACGAAAACCCCAAAGAGTCTCATCGTTAGACAACTGCTCCAACAGTGTTTTAATTTTATTCTCTTCAATATGTGAGAAAGCCTGAGCGTTGCATTTTTAATGGTGAATAAAGTTATGAGCCTGCTCCACTTTTCGCGCCCCTTGGGGCTCATTCTAGATCTGTTGAACGTTTTCTACATCAACCGTAAGTTCATTTCTTCTTATGTTGCCAGGAATTAGGGTTTACTTCATTCTTATGTTGCCAGGTATGAGGGTTTACTTGGCTTTAATTTATATCTTTACCAGTCTGAACCTTTAGGAAGGTTGATCTTTTGACTCTATTTTAACGACGTTTGACTTTTTGAGACATAGAAAGAGAAATTTCAGTGGTTTTAAGCCGGACGTAAGGTTCAAAGAAATAGTAACACAAAGCAACGATAACCACAGAAAAATTGAGGAATAAAAGTAATATAGGAACACAGGCGAACACACTGAAAATATGATATGGTACACATAAGCATTATATTTGTTATTGTTATTATAGAAAAGCTTAAGTATGAATGGGAATTGCATATCTATTTACCTGTTATGATTGATAGAGGGTCGGGCCAACTCTGTTTGTCACAATTCTCCAAGGATGAAAGTATGCTACAGCTGCTACCTGGGTAGACAAAAAAGTTTAACAACACATCAAAAATCAATTAACATTACACGAAATTTTCGAAACAAAATACCAAAAAACACAAAACATATAGGCTAACAAAACATCTGAGTGGAGAAAAGTTTAGCATAACAAGAATGAAGTCATACCAGATTCTTCAGGAAGAAAAGCTTCGTCTCCATGCATCCAAAGCTTTCGGATAGCCTCTGAGCAACATAAACCACAGAGCAACTGTAAACATCACCTATATAAAAATATATACAGAAATCGGCCATCCACACGACCAGCCTACAGTTCATAGTGCCAAAGATATGAGAGGAATGAAATGAGGCACCCATGTATGTGGTTTTATAGAGAATGAGGCACCCATCGGTTACCGTTCGTAGGAAATTTAAAATCAGTTACCGGAACTTCCAAACCATTCTGCACATCGGAATTCCAAACCATTCTGCACATCGGAATAACAAGAAAGGCATTCTGCACGTCGGAATAACAAGAAACGGAAGTTTGATAATGATGTGGTGTGATGGAATAAACTACTTGATTGTTTTGTAGGCATCCGCAGGGAGGGAGGGGGACCACATAATCGACGTGCTTAATAGAAAAAGGATCCACTCTCTAGGGAAGTTACATCATGCGCAAAGAGGGAGCGGGAACCACATCTCAACGGCTACTTCAGAAATTTGAAATCCTTGATTGGCATTTCAAACGACATTTCAAACTGGCCAGGTATTCGGCCCTCCGGAATTGTTGGTCGGACGTCAATTGTGACCGCGATCAACCTGAAATAGCGTTTTTGAGACATACGCAGGGAGGGACCGGGGACCACGGAACCATATGGGTTACATCTGCGTGTTAGATAATAGTCCGACGGGGACCACGGAACCATATGCGTTACATCTGGGTGTTAGATAGCGTGTGAAATTTTCCCGAATATTTATACGATGATGCACATGAATCGTTTTTTTATTTGCTTCATTTTTCTTTCCCTTTTAAGCATGCCCATTTTCCTTTTGATTTGGGATTTGGGCTATGTTATTGGGAGTGAATTGTAATAATGTTGTATTTTTTTTTTTATAGATATATAAATTTCATTTAATCACTGAAATAACACTTAAACTAAAATTATTAAACATTGTGCTATAGGAAAATAATGTTTTCTAAATTAAAGTATGAAAACCCCAATATACATAATTTAAAATTTCTATTCAATTAGAAACCAATCCAGTATTCCGAAACATATTGATATTCTTGAGGTCAAGATATTTGTACATGTAGAGATAATAGTAAAAGTAATTAAAATCTCCCTATCATCTGGAGCTAGAAAGTTAAATATCTTTTGATCTATAATTTTTAGCAAAAGGAGATAAATATCTATTGTAATATAAAATTGTAGAACCTACAATGTTGGTATCCTTTTGAAGTGGAAATTTTACTGTTGAATACATAAACCAACAATTTTATCAAGTTACATTCACATCTTTGTACCTTCTTCACAAAACTAACTTTCTTTATACAAAGGTTTCACATAACCTTCAGGTCTGATGATATTCTAAAGCTTACCTGATGATCTTAGAGATAGATTTTACCTCTTCTGCTACTAGGTAAAAGGATTGGGAAAAAAATAGCATATACTAGGTGGGAAAAATGTTAGTGACTTATTAGACTACATTTATTTCTTATGCATGTTTATATTGTTTCCACTTTTGATTTTGGTCAATATAGGGATGAATAGAATTTCAACGAAATATTTTTTCAAAATATTTTGATACCACATAGATACACAAATTCCACTCAAGGGACGAACAAATTTAAACACATAATGTAGAAAAATATCGGTAAATAAAAGGATTTTTCTTGTCATTACTTATGATTTTCTTGAGATTAATATGACGCCACAAACTCTCCTTTGATATTTACCTCAACAACTCTAAATTCCTTACTATAATAACAATTCATGGCCAGGGAAAAAATAGTATTATAAATGTCCATATGTTTTTAAATGTGCGCTACATAAACTTAATCATTAGTAGAGGATCAACGAAATCGCCTTGTAAGAATTTTTTTCTTTTTTACTTAAGCCAAAACAAAATTAAAGAATAAAGAAGTTCAAAATATTTTCTTATGTTGTTACACACGAGAAAACTATTTCAAAAATTCTACAAACAAACTAATTACAACATGTCTCTATAAAATTGAAGGCATTGATATTGAGAAACAAATTGTTCACCTAACTAGTTAAGCTAGGATCGTTTGACCCACTTTTCATATTATTTTTTGTGTTGATATTCATATGACACCGGAAAATTTTATTAGATATCCACCTCAACAACTTCTAATTCCTTACTATAATAATAAATCATAGAAAGTGGAAAATAAACTTTATTATAAATGTTCATATGTTTTTTTGTGTGGACTACATAAATTGATTGTTCACTAGATGACCAACCAAATCCACTTGTAATATTTTTATTTTCTCTTTCTTAAATAGAAAAAAAATCATGGAATCAATAACTTTGAAATACTTTCTTCAGCTACTAAACATGATAGAAACATTTCAAAAATTCTACAAACAATCCAAGTAGAACATGTCTCTAGAGAATATAAGGCACTCTACTCAAGAAATCAATTCTTCATCTAACTACTTGAGCTAAGATCATTTGACCGAATTTTAATAATTTTTTCAACCAAAAAATTATGGGACCACCCAATAGAGCTCATTTATACAACTTTCTTCCACAATTTTCACATAGTAGAGCATGTATCCATAGATTTGAAACCACCATAGTCAGAAACACAATATGAGTCTCTGTCGCTTGAAGTATACTTCTTCCACACCCAATTTCCATATTCTTACAAAGCTTTTGATACATACTTCCCTTATAAAAAATAGATATTAACATTTAGTAACGAAATGATGGCATCACATTTGGTCACAATTTTTTGGTTCATATTACTACCTATGTGAACATAAAGTTAAGATGAATTTATGTTAATTTTATTATATGACATCGTAACATAATGAAAAAAATTGAGAAAATTAATTTTAAGCTAATAATATAACAAAAGAATAATTTTAGAGATACAATTACGTGTTTGAGGATTTACAACTTAAGTGTGTGTTTAGTAACACTAATGATGTAGTAATATCCCATCCTCCAATAAGTTTGGAGAATTAGTTTTATATGTAGCCCATTATCATATGTGTGTGTGTGGGTAGTGGTAGTAGTAACTTTTAATGATGATATATAAGTTTTACATTTTTAATAAAAATATATTATCACGTGATGAAAATATCTTAAATGGGAATGTGAGTTAATGCTCTTAGGAAAAGTAAGGTTCCCAAAAGTCGAGTATGAATCAATGATACATCTATACTTTTTTTTAAGAAATTAGCTAATACAGGAAAAGAAAATATATTTTAATTTGAGAGCTATCTAGAAGAACATTTAGTTGATAAAAATATTTAGAATTGTGTCAAATTCATTTTTATAGCCTATCAATCTTTTCATTTAATCTAATTCATCATCCAAATTTTTTTAAGAGCGTCTCAATTTTTTTTATAACCTAGAACAAGGAAATATGAGGAATAGGCATAGTGCACACAAAAAAAATCATAGATTGTTCATTTCCAAGCCAAATTATAGGCTAGATAAATATTGCCCATGGAATACAACAAATTCCAAATAAGGAGAATATTGTTCAAAAAATATCTCAACAAAACTCCACAACCAACAACTCAATCATACCTATTTACTAATGTAAGCATCATTCCAAATCTGCAATTTAATGATTATATCTATATCATTACAAAGATTATAATAAAATTGATAATTTAAAATTAACATGTCAGATCTGTGTGACTAGTCCTCCTCGAAATTTATACCCACTCTGAAGTCTCTTAGACAATTACCTTTCCATGAGCACAATTTTCTAGGTTCTCATTCAACTCATTTAAGACATAATCGCCTCTAACAATATTTGATGAAATTCGTATAATTGATGCTTCTAAATCTCGCAAAGGACAATCTTGATATTAGACTGTATCTAGTAGTCAATTATGCAGTTGACATTTCTACCCAAATGGATCTCATTACAATACCTGTAATTGATTCTCTTGAACCCTGAAGCGCAACAATAACCACCAATATATAACGAGTTCATACAATTAACTTAGTGATGTGTTTTAAGGACACTGAAGAATGTCGAGAACCACTAATTTAATTATATTCCTGTGTTCATCAATTTATTTTGAACTTTTTAGAAAAAATAAACAACCTAACAAACAAGACAAAGAAAAACCCATAACAACAAATATAATCACATTCCATAACTAAAGATAATGATAACGATAACGATAACGATATAGATATAGATATATATAATAAATTGCAAGAAGCACCTCCAAAAAGCTTGAAAGCATATAAGAATAATCTTAACAATGTAAATGTTAATGATTTTCATATGATTTTTGAAAAGGGTTGATGTCACATCAACCTCTTTCTTTAAAGGACTTATTTTTGACATTTTAATTTTTCTAATGTATTAGGTCTGGACTTTTTTTTAAATGTTGATTATTTAACCATTTTTTAAATTCTCTTATTCCTCTTCATGTTTTTCATCCTTAGATATTTGGTTTTTAAGGCTTTTCGATTTTTTGTTTTGTTTTCCTTTGCACTGTTTTTTTATAATGAAAATTTTCATTTTTTTCCAAAGTTAAAAAAAAAATATTGAGATTATGATTTTTTTTATATTTCTATATTGTTAATTAATATTTCAATACACAACACATAATTGTCACCAAAAAATAACAATTTAAAAAAATCCACAGAAAATACACGTTTTCCATATAGATATAATTAAAAAAAAACATGTATTTTGGGACATTTTCGCTAAGAACCCACATTAAAAAAAAATGACAAAAACTTGTTGAAGATTTGAATTAAAAAAAGAGGACAAATAACCAATTTTATGAATTTTGTATAAAAAATGATATTTGAAATAAAAAAATTCAAAAGAATATATATTTTAAGCAAAAAAAATTAACATAGAATTAGAAAAAACAATAAAAACCTGATAATAAAAATGATTAAAAAAAGTATATAATAAAAAGAAACCATGTCAATGTGAAAAAAATTAAATTATATATAAAAGAAAAAAATCACTATAAAAATACTTATATTTAAAAAAAAAAAAAAACCTTTTTTGGTCTTCTTGGCGGGCTCAACTCGATTCTGAGAATCAAGTGAGGGGCTCATCTGATGTTATGAATCAGATGGAGCCCTGGCCAGTGGTTGAAGGTGCCACGACCCGTGGCTACCGGAGCAGTGATGGAGCCCTACCTAGGGGCTCAGCAAGGCATGGCCTTGTGTAGGCAACGCTACGTGCACCTTTGCTAGTCGAGGGTTGTGGGCCCGTTGGCAGGCTTAATCCAATTCTGAGAATCAAATTGAGCCTGCCCAAGGGCCCGAAGAGGAATTTTTATTTTTATTTTTTTATAATAATCATAAGTCATTTTATAACATTTTTTTGTTTTATGGTTTTTTTCTTTAAATTTTTAATAAAAATATATAGACTTGTAGTTGACACAAATTAGTTAAAAGAATTTCCACCATCCAAGTGCCTCCGATGCGACTAAATCTCAAATCCAACTACATTATGTTTCATAGACAATATTTAATTACATTTCTAAAAGAACTTATGAAATTTATTTCCTAGTTAAGTAAAATGGACAACAATCCTACTCTAATAATAGATAGAAAAAACTTATGGAAGACAAAAACGGACAAAAAGCATCCAAATGATTACAACAATTAGACAACTCCGCATAATGAGAATATAGGTGGAGATAAAAGCGAACCATAATAAGTGATTCATATGAGAAAATATTTTGAATGGAAAAGGAAAAGGATCAATAAACCAAATTGAATAGTGGTAGTGAAAACTATTGACCTCTCAAAATAAGTAGAAAATGAAAATGGATAGAATATGAACCAAATTCAATATCATATGCATTAATAAGATGATTATGCTTCTCTTGAACATCATTGCTACTACTATTTATGAAAATGGTGCCCACCTCATTAAATGTAGGTTTTGTACCATTTTTAAGGTGATAGTCTTTCCCTTACTTATAGGAGTTGTCCTTACTTCTCAATAAAGATCAAACTCTAAATATGGAGGAACTCCATCCTCATCTAAAATAATTTCGTTGTTATCATCAATTATTTCTAACACTCAAGTTCAGGTTACTAAGAAAATTTTGCATACCACCACATAGAAAAAGAACAAGGGGGGGAGTCAATTGATTTAGAATAAAACTTTAAATGTCCTATCCTAAGGTTTCTTATCCCAATGATGATCAACATTTGCTAATATAGCAAAAGTCCTTCCTTATCTTGAGTTTTAGCATTTACATCAGAGCTCTTAACATCAACTATAATAGTCTCAGAAGTCAACAACTTCACAAAGACCTACATATTACTTGGGATATGAAGGACAAGAAGAAGGGTACATTCTTCCAAATATTATAATCGACTACGCTTCTATCATCTTCAAGATCATGCCTAGTGAAGATCAACCTTTGATGATTTGGAGCAATTCCTTGTCTTAAATTTTAGCTTTCACATTATTGACAATATCTGAGCTATCAACTTCATAAGTAATTTTCATGTCGGTTAGAATTTTGATATCTACATTCCACCTTCATAAATAATTTTCATCCTGGGTAGAGTTTTGAGATCTTCATGATTTTTTTTAGTCATGGTAATGTGAAATATATCATGAGGTAAGTGTTCTAAGGTTCATCTTAGTTTATTAGCCACTTTGTTTATATTTCTACACTAATTCCTACCTAGATGAAAGACCTTGCCTTTCATTGTAAAGATTAGGACACATGTTTTCACTTACCTCTTTTAAAACTTCTTAAAAACCATTTTGCAAATTTGTCAAGATGCTACACTACATACATATTCCTTTGCAATTTAGAAATAAAAAATGATATTAATATCCAATAAATTTATATAACTATTAGATAAAATTAAAAATAAATAAAATAATAGGATATGTTAGACAAACTCTCGAGTGCTTTGAACACCCTGTTTCAAACATACTAAAAAAGAAATAAAATATCAAAATGAAAATTAAATCCACAACAAATTCTAAATGTCAAATCCATAATAATGTAACTAACGAAATGGAATAAATAAAAAATGGTAAAAGCATGAATTGAAGCCTTATTGGAAATATGTGTGTTGGAAAGATCTTTGTTTGAAGGGGAGAAAAGCAAGCATTAATGGAAAGAACCACCAAAAAAAAGAAACAAACAGAAGCATCCATCGAACATAGACAAAAAAAAACATCCGCTGAAATTTTCAAAGAGGCGTGGATTCGATTGAAATTTGTAAAAGCATGGACTCTCAATTGAAGAGAGAGCATGGAATCCGAGAGGAAGTAGCGGTGGTAAAACTCTTGTGGCCATTGAGGAGAAGTGAGAAATCCCTATATTAAGTCTTATCATTTTTCCAACATCTTCCTTACCCTTTGTCTATATCGATTGTGATTATTCTTGTGTGTTTGGCTATATGTGTGGTTAGAGTTTGGGTCTATCTGTGTTGAGTCTGTGTTTGAGTCAGTCATGGTTGTGCGGGATAGAGGAGGAGGCTTAAAAGAGAAGGGAAGAGGAGGAAAGATGAGTTGTGTACTGACTTTTTGGGCTCAAAGAAATCAATTATCTCTAAAAAATGGTTTGGATTAGATTCTATTTAACTTCAATGTTTTTATTCATCTCTGCCTTGCTGTAAGAATTAATTCCATTTCATAACTTTGTATTTCGGTTTGGTGCAGTGTAAATTATTGGAGTGAATGAAGAGTTGACGTTGCATGAAAATGAATGAAATATGGAAGGAAAGAGGTGGTTGACATTGTTTTTGTTCAAGGCATTCCAATTAGCTTGTTGAACGTGAAATCGAATCCCAATTCTAGGTATATAGAGATGGCACTGTATCTCTCCTTTTGATTAGTTGAAATATCGTGCTTTAGCCAATTTTATTGAACTTAAGGCTCTCCTTCCTCCTCAATTATTTGTATTAAATTTAATTTTTTCTTTATTTTTTCAATCATCCTCAATAATTTTTATTAGAGATAGTTTTTCTGTCATTCATTCAAGAAGTTATCCCCTATGAATTCAAGCATCACTAGATTTTTAATGACTTCTGATAGCTCTGTATTTGGGTTTAATCTATTGTGTATTAGTTTATTTTGTGGTTTTCTAATATAACCTCTTCTTTATTAGTTTAACCCATTATTTGTTTCTAACATGACTTGTGGTGTATTGTGTTCTTTCTTTGTTTAATCTATAGGTTTTTCCCTTTTGGGTGTAAAAATATACATTTTCGAAAGTGGATTCCTATTTGTTTTCATTATTTAAATATGTGATAGAAAGATTTATTACTTTTATATAAAAGACAAATTGATAATCTTCAAGACAAATTGATCATTTTCGTTATATCTTATTAAAAATATACATTTTTCTCAAATATTTATGTGGTATTGCATGCAAATTTATTTACAGGGGGGATTTCACCTCCTAGTTTTGGTGAAAGGGTTTTTTTAGAGTAAATATTGATGTAGTTATATATTATTGTTTCCTTCTCTCAAATATTGTAAGAGAATTATGCACACAATTATTAATAAAAATATTTTTTATGGAAAGGGTTAAACCCCTTCCTAGTTCTCAAGAAGGATGGGGCACCATTTTTCTTTCAGCAGTGTAGTTATCTTAGTGTAGTTATCTTTGTTTGTGTTGATTACTTTTCTTTAAACTCATACCCGTCAAAACCTATTTTCTTAAAGATACATTTACTTTAGAACATTTATATTTTAGGCATGTCATATTACACTTCAATGATCATCCATTCATATTATAACACTTATCCCATTCGCATCTAACTCATAACACACTTACATTTAAAAAACAAATCTATATATATATATATTTTTTACAAAAATATAAATTATACAATCTTTCACCATGCATTGAAAAACACTAAATATAATTATACTTAACAGGCCATTCATATTGGTTTTTTATTTTTTTTTGGTTTTCATTTTAGTTGATTTTTAAAGCTTTTTATATTCTATTATTTATATTTTATATAATTAGATAATGGTATACATATATAATTTAATGTATTTATGTCTTTATGTTCATATATTGAATTGATACTATACCATGTTAATTTGAATTTGTGTGTGTTTAGTTGAATTGTGTGTTTTCTTTTTTGAAATTTCATATCTATATGTGGGTTGTCCTAATAATGATTATTTTCTTTTGTATTTTGAGACCAAATTTTATATAGTGTGTTTGCTTATTTGGTCTAGTATTTTGTATTTTTATTTAATTAAAATCCCATATATATGTGAATGCTTGTATCCATGTTTATTAATGAATATTTGTATGTAATTTGGAATTGTAATCATGTGTTTATTGTGATGAATTATGAATTTGAATGGGTAAACATAA